>JALJCO010000489.1:0-51261 GCA_023101725.1 Atherinomorus stipes
TAAAGGATTCTAGATGCAGACTGGGATTAAAGGTTCTAGATGCTGGCTTGGAATAAAGGTTCTGAGGCTTGCATGGCTTGTAATTGTAGACTTAATCGTCATATCCATATTTTCCTCTCAGCCTTGTCCCATGCACACAGAGATTCCTCCTGAATCTTCCGATGATATTTAACACTATAGAACAAGGTTCTTAAAAGTCTGAGGAACATTTTGCTGAACTTGTTCCACACTTTTATAACCAGTTTGTCTCAGATTGCTGAACATCCGTCCATCTTTCCATCGGAGAGACTCTGCCTCTGTCAGGTCTTTTATTTATCTTTCTTTTTTATGCACCAGCCAACTTTGTGGGATTGTTTGTTTTCCCTGTTGTCGTTTATAATGACTTTATCTGAGAGGCACGTTCACCTGTTGCACCAGAAGTGCTTGAGTCATGGATAATTCCCGTCACGTGTGCCTGTGATAACGGTGAGGAGGATGTGGTGGGAGGAGCTGGACAGGACGTCCAGCATCAGTGGGCGTTCCAGCAGCATGGATGGGAGCTTACATAAGGAGCTGCCTGGTCCTGGACTTGGTCTCCGAGACTTGGATCTGGACAGAAGTCACTGGTCTCTTATTTAACTGAATCTGTTTACAGCAGTCATGGCAGGTGAGCAGTCATGTCGACCTTTCACTTCACATTCATGCAAACAAACCGAGATATTCTCAGCCTTCATCCTGATGATTTTCACATTATATTTCATCGCATTTATAAAGAAAGAAAAACGTAACTTCCCTTTTCCCTGCAGACAAAGACGAGATGAAGAAACCGAAGAAGAGAAGCGTGAGTTCATGTGTGAGTCCTGCAGCCAGAAATGTGTGAAAACTTTATTCTGAGACTTGTTTTGTCCTCCAGGCGATGATCTGTGGGTTCCCCATCAGCATCTTCTTCATCGTGGTCAACGAGTTCTGCGAGCGCTTCTCCTACTACGGCATGCGAGGTCAGATCATCCCTCCTACATTTACAGTCGTGCTTGAAAGTTTACATAAAAGGCTGAATTCCACAAAAAAGTGATGCAAATAACAACAAACTGCAAAAGTAATCATAAATAAAAATGTACTAAATTATAATTTAGTGAAATAAATATTGTCATAATTTGAATTTTGTTTTAAAAATTAGGAATTGAAAAACAATCAAAACTGTCTCAGACACATTAGAGCATCTCACACTTGAACATGGACCAACATACCTGCTCGCAAAGTTGGTGCAGACGCTCGATTGGACGTTACAGAAACACCTGATCATGTTTGTTTACTTGTTTTGTTTTTTGTTTTGTTTGTTTTGAATATTTCAATATTAGTTTTATTTCTTAAAAAATATTTTAATATTTGTTTTATTTTTGTTTAAAATATTTCTTTTAATTTAGTTTTTTAAATATTTTAATATTTATATTATACTTGTTTGTTTTTTAATATTTGATTTATGTTTTTATTTGTTTTTGATATTTTCATATATTTGTTTTATTTTTAAATTTCTTTTTAATATATTAATATTTGTTTTATTGTTTGTTTTTTGTAATATTTCTTATCTTTTTTTTAAATGTTTTTTTATGTTTTTATTTGTTTTTGATATTCTAATGCTAATACTTATTTATTGTTGATAGGATTTAAGTATAAAAGCTTTGTTTAAAAGTTGACCTATTTTTACATTTGTTTTTATTAATTTAATTTCAAAATACAATTTTAAAATTTCAATGTAAATTACTTTAATCTGGGATTCGATAATCTCATCCTGCAACAGTTCCTTCAAATACTATCATGTGAAAATTTAATTTAAAGTTTACTCTATGTTAAATCTTTGTTTTTCATTCATTTCATAATTTATTTGATTATTTAACTTCATTTACATCTAATTAAATCATTCTCAAATATTTAAAATTTCAAGATTGATTTAATTTCAAAATGTTTATTTTGTTGTTTCAAAAGTTTAGTTTTCTATTATTTCAATATGTTCTTAAAAAAAAAAAAAAAAAAAAAAAAAAAAAGTTTTAATTATGTAACTGAGATGTTAGTTAAATCTATTAATTTATTTGATTTGCAGGTGAATTTTAACCAGTTTTGTTTTTACTCTACATGAATTTATTTTTGCACAAATGTTAGTTTGTCTCCATAAAACACGCTGATGAAACAGAAAGGAAACAAGTTCAGCCAACAACAACAATGAACTTAAATACACGAAGCATCAGCAGAACACCATAACACCACTGCTGTAGAGAACTCGTGTTTTTCTGCACTTCGTGCTTTAGAACCCAGGGTTCTAGTCCTGCAGGTTCTAATCCAGGTTTGAGGTTCCAGTCCTTCGTGAGTGAAACTCATGACTTCAGGCAGAGGTCCAAAGACTCGGCCTGGGGCTCAAAGGGTTAACACATGTTTTACTTCTTTTGAAGAAAAAAACGATTTGAAGAATGTGTCCCTTCAAGTGGAGGTTAAAAAATAACCCGAGTCTAAAATGTTTAAGCTCATGAAATTTTTCCTCCTCCAGTAAATCAACGATGAAACACGTAACTCAGGATTCGTAGTAATATCTGGAATAACTCAGGCTTAACTCAGGATTAGTAGTAATATCTGGAGGAACTCAGGTTTAAGTCAGGATAAGTAGTAATATCTGGAAGAACTCAGGTTTAAGTCAGGATTAGTAGTAATATCTGGAAGAACTCAGGTTTAAGTCAGGATTAGTAGTAATATCTGGAAGAACTCAGGTTTCATGGTAACTCAGGATTAGTAATAATATCTGGAAGAACTAAGGGTCCATGGTAACTCAGGATTAGTAGTAATATCTGGAAGAACTCAGGTTTAAGTCGGGATTAGTAGTAATATCTGGAAGAACTCAGGTTTAAGTCAGGATTAGTAGTAATATCTGGAAGAACTCAGGTTTAAGTCAGGATTAGTGGTAATATCTGGAAGAACTCAGGTTTAAGTCAGGATTAGTAGTTATATCTGGAAGAACTCAGGTTTCATGGAAACTCAGGATTAGTAGTAACATCAGGAAGAACTCAGGTTTAACTCAGGATTAGTAGTAACATCAGGAAGAACTCAGGTTTAAGTCAGGATTAGTAATAATATCTGGAAGAACTAAGGGGCCATGGTAACTCATGTTAAGTAGTATTATCTGGAAGAACTCAGGTTTAAGTCAGGATTAGTAGTAATATCTGGAAGAACTCAGGTTTAAGTCAGGATTAGTAGTTATATCTGGAAGAACTCAGGTTTCATGGAAACTCAGGATTAGTAGTAACATCAGGAAGAACTCAGGTTTAACTCAGGATTAGTAGTAACATCAGGAAGAACTCAGGTTTAAGTCAGGATTAGTAGTAACATCTGAAAGAACTCAGGTTTAACTCAGGATTAGTAGTAACATCAGGAAGAACTCAGGTTTAACTCAGGATTAGTAGTAACATCAGGAAGAACTCAGGTTTAAGTCAGGATTAGTAGTAATATCTGGAAAGAACTCAGGTTTAACTCAGGATTAGTAGTAACATCTGAAAGAACTCAGGTTTAAGTCAGGATTAGTAGTAACATCAGGAAGAACTCAGGTTTAAGTCAGGATTAGTAGTAATATCTGAAAGAACTCAGGTTTAACTCAGGATTAGTAGTAACATCAGGAAGAACTCAGGTTTAAGTCAGGATTAGTAGTAATATCTGGAAGAACTAAGGGTCCATGGTAACCCAGGATTAGTAGTAATATCTGGAAGAACTCAGGTTTAACTCAGGATTAGTAGTAACATCAGGAAGAACTCAGGTTTAATTCAGGATTAGTAGTAATATCTGGAAGAACTCAGGTTTCATGGTAACTCAGGATTAGTAGTAACATCAGGAAGAACTCAGGTTTATGTCAGGATTAGTAGTAACATCAGGAAGAACTCAGGTTTAAGTCAGGATTAGTAGTAATATCTGGAAGAACTAAGGGTCCATGGTAACTCAGGATTAGCAGTAACATCAGGAAGAACTCAGGTTTAAGTCAGTATTAGTGGTAACATCAGGAAGAACTCAGGTTTAAGTCAGGATTAGTGGTAACATCAGGAAGAACTCAGGTTTAAGTCAGGATTAGTAGTAACATCAGGAAGAACTCAGGTTTAAGTCAGGATTAGTGGTAACATCAGGAAGAACTCAGGTTTAAGTCAGGATTAGTAGTAACATCAGGAAGAACTCAGGTTTAAGTCAGGATTAGTGGTAACATCAGGAAGAACTCAGGTTTAAGTCAGGATTAGTAGTAACATCAGGAAGAACTCAGGTTTAAGTCAGGATTAGTAGTAACATCAGGAAGAACTCAGGTTTAAGTCAGGATTAGTAGTAACATCAGGAAGAACTCAGGTTTAAGTCAGGATTAGTGGTAACATCAGGAAGAACTCAGGTTTAAGTCAGGATTAGTGGTAACATCAGGAAGAACTCAGGTTTAAGTCAGTATTAGTGGTAACATCAGGAAGAACTCAGGTTTAAGTCAGGATTAGTAGTAACATCAGGAAGAACTCAGGTTTAAGTCAGGATTAGTGGTAACATCAGGAAGAACTCAGGTTTAAGTCAGGATTAGTAGTAACATCAGGAAGAACTCAGGTTTAAGTCAGGATTAGTGGTAACATCAGGAAGAACTCAGGTTTAAGTCAGGATTAGTAGTAACATCAGGAAGAACTCAGGTTTAAGTCAGGATTAGTAGTAACATCAGGAAGAACTCAGGTTTAAGTCAGGATTAGTAGTAACATCAGGAAGAACTCAGGTTTAAGTCAGGATTAGTGGTAACATCAGGAAGAACTCAGGTTTAAGTCAGGATTAGTGGTAACATCAGGAAGAACTCAGGTTTAAGTCAGTATTAGTGGTAACATCAGGAAGAACTCAGGTTTAAGTCAGGATTAGTAGTAACATCAGGAAGAACCCAGGTTTAAGTCAGGATTAGTGGTAACATCAGGAAGAACTCAGGTTTGGTCAGGATTAGTGGTAACATCAGGAAGAACTCAGGTTTAAGTCAGGATTAGTAGTAACATCAGGAAGAACTGAGGTTTAAGTCAGGATTAGTGGTAACATCAGGAAGAACTCAGGTTTAAGTCAGGATTAGTAGTAACATCAGGAAGAACTCAGGTTTAAGTCAGGATTAGTAGTAACATCAGGAAGAACTCAGGTTTAAGTCAGGATTAGTAGTAACATCAGGAAGAACTCAGGTTTAAGTCAGGATTAGTAGTAACATCAGGAAGAACTCAGGTTTAAGTCAGGATTAGTGGTAACATCAGGAAGAACTCAGGTTTAAGTCAGGATTAGTGGTAACATCAGGAAGAACTCAGGTTTAAGTCAGGATTAGTAGTAACATCAGGAAGAACTGAGGTTTAAGTCAGGATTAGTGGTAACATCAGGAAGAACTCAGGTTTAAGTCAGTATTAGTGGTAACATCAGGAAGAACTCAGGTTTAAGTCAGGATTAGTAGTAACATCAGGAAGAACTCAGGTTTAAGTCAGGATTAGTGGTAACATCAGGAAGAACTCAGGTTTAAGTCAGGATTAGTGGTAACATCAGGAAGAACTCAGGTTTAAGTCAGGATTAGTGGTAACATCAGGAAGAACTCAGGTTTAAGTCAGTATTAGTGGTAACATCAGGAAGAACTCAGGTTTAAGTCAGGATTAGTAGTAACATCAGGAAGAACTCAGGTTTAAGTCAGGATTAGTAGTAACATCAGGAAGAACTCAGGTTTAAGTCAGGATTAGTGGTAACATCAGGAAGAACTCAGGTTTAAGTCAGGATTAGTGGTAACATCAGGAAGAACTCAGGTTTAAGTCAGGATTAGTAGTAACATCAGGAAGAACTGAGGTTTAAGTCAGGATTAGTAGTAACATCAGGAAGAACTGAGGTTTAAGTCAGGATTAGTAGTAACATCAGGAAGAACTGAGGTTTAAGTCAGGATTAGTAGTAACATCAGGAAGAACTCTGTTTTAAGTCAGGATTAGTAGTAACATCAGGAAGAACTAAGGTTTAAGTCAGGATTAGTGGTAACATCAGGAAGAACTCAGGTTTAAGTCAGGATTAGTGGTAACATCAGGAAGAACTCTGTTTTAAGTCAGGATTAGTAGTAACATCAGGAAGAACTAAGGTTTAAGTCAGAATCAGTAGTAACATCAGGAAGAACTCAGGTTTAAGTCAGGATTAGCAGTAACATCAGGAAGAACTCAGGTTTAAGTCAGGATTAGCAGTAACATCAGGAAGAACTCAGGTTTAAGTCAGGATTAGCAGTAACATCAGGAAGAACTCACGTGTCTCCCGTCCCCCCCCCCTGTCTGCAGCGGTGCTGGTCTTGTACTTTAAGTACTTCCTGAAGTGGGATGACGACTTCGCCACCACCATCTACCACACCTTCGTGGCCCTGTGCTACCTCACTCCCATCCTGGGCGCCATTGTTGCTGACTCATGGCTCGGAAAGTTCAAGTTCGTGTCAGAAGATCATAACAACCCCCCCCTCAGTCTTTCAGGTGCACGTGCCACAGTCGGCGGTTGAACTTTGACCCCTGCCTATCTTATCTCCTCCCAGGACCATCGTCTACCTGTCCGTGGTCTACGCGCTGGGACAGGTGATCCTGGCCGTCAGCGCCATCCATGACATCACCGACTCCAACAGGGACGGTAACCCTGACAACATGACCTTCCACATGTGAGCTGAACGCACACGCACACCCCCCGCCCACACACAGCAGGCGCTTCCAGCTGACGGGTGTGTCTCCCCCCAGAGCTCTGTCCATGGTAGGCCTGCTCCTCATCGCCCTGGGAACCGGGGGCATCAAACCCTGCGTGGCCGCCTTCGGGGGGGACCAGTTCGATGAGAGTCAGGTTAGATACCAGTAAAAACCTCCTCCTCATCATCAGTGTGTAACTGCGATGGACAGCTTCAGCTGGTCTACGGAGGTTTCCCAGCATCTGCGTCCGGTCCAGCAGGTTTACCATCCAGCCACAGAACGTGGTTTATTCTGGTAAACCCCCCATGATCCGTGATAACGCCATTATTTATGCCATCTTCATCATGAAAACACCACCATGTCTTTGGAGGCTCATTCCCGACAGCTGCTTATTACAAGGAAAAATAAATTTGGTCACGACTAAAATTAGGAAAAAGAAAGAGTTTTTTTTACTTGTAATAAGCAAATAAATCTGCCAATGGAACAAGCAAAATTTTCTTGATAAGATTTCTTGAAATAAGAAATAAGATGCCTTAAAAGAAGATCTTATCTCTGACCGAAATGTTTCTCTAAGTAATTTTGTCTTATTTTTACTGTGATGAAATATTTTGACTAGAAATGAGAAAACTATACTTGGTAAGATTTGAGTTTTTGCAGTGAACCCTCATGTCCTCCTCGGGACACTTTTGGCCATTTTGGAAATAAACTGGTGATCATTTCAGCTGTGTTGCAGGAAGGAGCATGAATTTCTGCAGTAACTCTTCTTTTTAGACATATTTTTTAAATCCAGTGTCTTTTCCCCTCAAACATCTTTTATACTCCGTGAAAAATGTTGCACCTCTGGACGTGCTCGGGACAAAAGTGTCCCTGCACAAAGAAACTGTCATAAAATTCTGATACATTCATATTTTTTTTCATAAATCATCTAAACAACTTGAGTCCAGCTCAAAACTACCAAACATTCAATATTTTTATTTTATTTTAACCCTTTAAATGCTGGCTTGAATATCTGAATGACTGCATCATTCATTACAAAAAACTCACAATACCTTAATTATTTTCCATATAACAAATAATGGTGGGATGGAGCTTTGGTGGTCGATAGAGTCTCAGATATGTAAAAGATTAACAAAAAAATTTTTTTGATTCCATTTGTGTGTTTTAAGTAGCATCAGATACAAACGCTCGTGGCCCTCGTGTCCAAAAGTGTCCCATTGACTTCCATTGAAAACGACAGTTTTTGATTGACGGTTATAAAAGTTTAAAACAATGAAATCTTTGATAGCAGCATTTCATTTGAAAGAGAAACAGTCGTATCTGACATCTTTACAGGATTCCTTCAGATTCATCTGTTTTACCACTGCAGGCAGATGCAGAGAAATCTGCCATTTTTGAAGTCAGGTCATTCACGTACTCAAGCCAGCATTTAAAGGGTTAAAATTCTAAAACATATTGAATGTTTGGTAGTTTTGAGCTGGACTTAAGTTGTCTAGATGATTTATGAAAAAAGTAGAAAAATATGAATGTAACAGTTTCCTTGTGCAGGGACACTTTTGTCCCGACGGGGGGGGGGGCGTAACTCTTTCTAAGGACGGCACAAAGGTTAACGATCATGAAATGTTTTCTGGGCAGAACTCGGAGACACGAAGCCGGAATGTCATTAATTCCTTCACTACGAATCAGCATCTTCATTTCTAGGAGACGTGGACGGGGGAGGGTCCCTGCCGTCTCTATCAGCTGTCAGCACTTCTGCTATCTGTGTTTATCCCCGTTAGTTGCTTATTAACTAATAAGCACGAGTCCAGCTCCGTCCGGACTTTATGACCCAGTCCAAGGTGAGGGACGGATCTGTAACCGTGGCGGCTGCAGGGCAGAGTCCACTTTTTAATCTCTCATCTGCTGTTTCCAACAGGACAAGCAGAGAAGCACCTTCTTCTCCATCTTCTACCTGTCCATCAATGCCGGAAGTCTGCTGTCCACCGTCATCACGCCCATCCTCAGAGGTACACGTCCGCCGCCAGCAGCAGCAGAAACACCGGCTCCCAGTTTAACCAGTGACACTGCCGTCCTGCTCCCAGTTTAACCAGTTACTCTCCCATCCTGCTCCCAGTCTAACCAGTGACTCTCTAGTCCTGCTCCCAGTGTAACCAGTGACTCTCTAGTCCTGCTCCCAGTGTAACCAGTGACTCTCTAGTCCTGCTCCCAGTCTAACCAGTGACTCTTCCGTCCTGCTCCCAGTCTAACCAGTAACTCTCCTGTCCTGCTCCCAGTCTAACCAGTGACTCTTCCGTCCTGCTCCCAGTCTAACCATTGACTCTTCCGTCCTGCTCCCAGTCTAACCAGTGACTCTCCGTCCTGCTCCCAGTCTAACCAGTGACTCTCTGGTTCCAGCTCAGGAGTGCGGCATCCACACGCAGCAGAAGTGCTACCCGCTGGCGTTCGGGGTCCCGGCTGCTCTCATGGTGGTCGCTCTGAGTAAGACACGTGCTGCGTGTGACACGCTGTAAACAACTACGTTGTAAACAAAGATTGTAAACAATGCTATGAACAGTGCTGTAAACAACTCTGTAAACAACTCTGTAAACAACATTGTAAACAACAGCAGCTAAATGTGTTCGTGTTCACAGTCGTGTTCATCGTTGGAAGTGGAATGTACAATAAGACGGCGCCACAAGGAAACATCATGGTCAAAGTCTGCAAATGCATCGGAGTAAGTTCCTGATCCAGACCTGGTCCTGATGGTCCAGACCTGATCCAGAGCTGGTCCTGATGGTCCAGAGCTGATCCAGAGCTGGTCGTGATGGTCCAGACCTGATCCAGAGCTGGTCGTGATGGTCCAGACCTGATCCAGAGCTGGTTCTGATGGTCCAGACCTGATCCAGACCTGATCCAGAGCTGGTTTTGATGGTCCAGACCTGATCCAGAGCTGGTCCAGAGCTGGTCCAGAGCTGGTCCAGAGCTGGTCGTGATGGTCCAGACCTGATCCAGAGCTGGTCGTGATGGTCCAGACCTGATCAGAGCTGGTCGTGATGGTCCAGACCTGATCCAGAGCTGGTCGTGATGGTCCAGACCTGATCCAGAGCTGGTCGTGATGGTCCAGACCTGATCAGAGCTGGTCCTGATGGTCCAGACCTGATCCAGAGCTGGTTTTGATGGTCCAGACCTGATCCAGAGCTGGTCCAGAGCTGGTCGTGATGGTCAGACCTGATCCAGAGCTGGTTTTGATGGTCCAGACCTGATCCAGAGCTGATCCAGAGCTGGTCCAGAGCTGGTCGTGATGGTCCAGACCTGATCCAGAGCTGGTCGTGATGGTCCAGACCTGATCCAGAGCTGGTCGTGATGGTCAGACCTGATCCAGAGCTGGTCGTGATGGTCCAGACCTGATCCAGAGCTGGTCGTGATGGTCCAGACCTGATCCAGAGCTGGTCGTGATGGTCCAGACCTGATCCAGAGCTGGTCGTGATGGTCCAGACCTGATCCAGAGCTGGTTCTGATGGTCCAGACCTGATCCAGACCTGATCCAGAGCTGGTTTTGATGGTCCAGACCTGATCCAGAGCTGGTCCAGAGCTGGTCCAGAGCTGATCCAGACCTGGTCCTGATGGTCCAGACCTGATCCAGAGCTGGTCCTGATGGTCCAGAGCTGATCCAGAGCTGGTCGTGATGGTCCAGACCTGATCCAGAGCTGGTCGTGATGGTCCAGACCTGATCCAGAGCTGGTTCTGATGGTCCAGACCTGATCCAGACCTGATCCAGAGCTGGTTTTGATGGTCCAGACCTGATCCAGAGCTGGTCCAGAGCTGGTCCAGAGCTGGTCCAGAGCTGGTCGTGATGGTCCAGACCTGATCCAGAGCTGGTCCTGATGGTCCAGACCTGATCCAGAGCTGGTCGTGATGGTCCAGACCTGATCCAGAGCTGGTCGTGATGGTCCAGACCTGATCCAGAGCTGGTCGTGATGGTCCAGACCTGATCCAGAGCTGGTCGTGATGGTCCAGACCTGATCCAGAGCTGGTCCTGATGGTCCAGACCTGATCCAGAGCTGGTTTTGATGGTCCAGACCTGATCCAGAGCTGGTCCAGAGCTGGTCGTGATGGTCCAGACCTGATCCAGAGCTGGTTTTGATGGTCCAGACCTGATCCAGAGCTGATCCAGAGCTGGTCCAGAGCTGGTCGTGATGGTCCAGACCTGATCCAGAGCTGGTCGTGATGGTCCAGACCTGATCCAGAGCTGGTTCTGATGGTCAGACCTGATCCAGAGCTGGTCGTGATGGTCAGACCTGATCCAGAGCTGGTCGTGATGGTCCAGACCTGATCCAGAGCTGGTCGTGATGGTCCAGACCTGATCCAGAGCTGGTTTTGATGGTCCAGACCTGATCCAGAGCTGATCCAGAGCTGGTCCAGAGCTGGTCGTGATGGTCCAGACCTGATCCAGAGCTGGTTTTGATGGTCCAGACCTGATCCAGAGCTGATCCAGAGCTGGTCCAGAGCTGGTCGTGATGGTCCAGACCTGATCCAGAGCTGGTCGTGATGGTCCAGACCTGATCCAGAGCTGGTCGTGATGGTCCAGACCTGATCCAGAGCTGGTTCTGATGGTCCAGACCTGATCCAGAGCTGGTCGTGATGGTCCAGACCTTATCCAGTGCTGGTCCTGATGGTCCAGACCTGATCCAGACCTGATCCAGACCTGATCCAGACCTGATCCAGCTATCATGCAAACACCAACTGATCGTCTTTCTGCTGTTTGCAGTTTGCCATCAAGAACCGCTTCTCGCACCGGTCTTCTGAGTACCCAAAGAGGGAGCACTGGATGGACTGGGCCGAGGAGAAGTATGACGTAGGTGTTAGCAAACGTGCTGTGAGCAGCGACACGTGCGGCAGTGACCTGCTCTCACAGCAGCTTCTGTGCTGTGCTGCAGAAACTCCTGATCGCCCAGGTCAAGATGGTGCTGAAGGTGCTCTTCCTCTACATCCCGCTGCCCATGTTCTGGGCTCTCTTCGACCAGCAGGTAGGAAGGTTGAACATTTCCGGCTAAGATCACAGATTCAGCGGTTCTTCTGATACATGAATCACAGAACTGCTAGCACCAGTTTGTCTCAGAGTTCAGCTCACCAGCATCACACTGGTTCTGCAGACTGGTTCTGATGGGACTTTAAACTCAGGCTCCATCAAAGCTTCCAGTGAAAGGAACTCTGAATGCTTCAGCAACCCAGCAGGTCTTCAAATGATATCTTTCAGATGAGGTTCACTGTTAACGTCTAGCATAAAACTCCCTCTCCCACCACAGAAGAAGAGCTGGAGATGACTGTAGAGACAGCAGGAAAGACTGGTGTCCTCACCAGAGGACAAGGACCTCACTGGACACCAGCGGGCTGTCCCTTTACTAAAACCTGACCAGGTTCCTGACCAGAAAACGTCCACGCTGTATCTGTCCCAGGAGGTGATCCACTATGAAAAGTAGCAACATCTGCAGCGTCTGCAACATCTGCAGCATCTGCAACATCTGCAACATCTGCAACGTCTGCAACGTCTGCAGCATCTGCAACATCTGCAGCATCTGCAACATCTGCAGCATCTGCAACATCTGCAACATCTGCAACGTCTGCAGCATCTGCAACGTCTGCAACATCTGCAGCATCTGCAACATCTGCAACATCTGCAGCATCTGCAGCATCTGCAACATCTGCAACATCTGCAGCATCTGCAGCATCTGCAGCGTCTGCAACATCTGCAGCATCTGCAGCATCTGCAACATCTGCAGCATCTGCAACATCTGCAACATCTGCAGCATCTGCAGCGTCTGCAACATCTGCAGCATCTGCAGCATCTGCAACATCTGCAGCATCTGCAGCATCTGCAACATCTGCAACATCTGCAGCATCTGCAGCATCTGCAGCGTCTGCAACATCTGCTGCGTCTGCAGCATCTGCAGCGTCTGTAATATCTGCAACATCTGCAGCATCTGCAGCGTCTGCAACATCTGCTGCGTCTGCAGCATCTGCAGCGTCTGCAACATCTGCAGCGTCTACAACATCTGCAGCATCTGCAGCGTCTGCAATATCTGCAGCGTCTGCAATATCTGCAGCGTCTACAACATCTGCAGCATCTGCAGCGTCTGCAACATCTGCTGCGTCTGCAGCATCTGCAATGTCTGCAGCATCTGCAGCGTCTGTAATATCTGCAGCATCTGCAGCGTCTGTAATATCTGCAACATCTGCAGCATCTGCAGCGTCTGCAACATCTGCTGCGTCTGCAGCATCTGCAGCGTCTGTAATATCTGCAGCATCTGCAGCGTCTGCAACATCTGCAGCGTCTGTAATATCTGCAACATCTGCAGCATCTGCAGCGTCTGCAACATCTGCAGCGTCTGCAACATCTGCAGCGTCTGTAATATCTGCAACATCTGCAGCATCTGCAGCGTCTACAACATCTGCAGCATCTGCAGCGTCTGCAACATCTGCAGCGTCTGTAATATCTGCAACATCTGCAGCATCTGCAGCGTCTGCAACATCTGCAGCGTCTACAACATCTGCAGCATCTGCAACATCTGCAGCGTCTGCAACATCTGCAGCATCTGCAGCGTCTGCAACATCTGCAGCATCTGCAGCGTCTGCAACATCTGCTGCGTCTGCAGCATCTGCAATGTCTGCAGCATCTGCAGCGTCTGTAATATCTGCAGCATCTGCAGCGTCTGTAATATCTGCAGCATCTGCAGCGTCTGTAATATCTGCAACATCTGCAGCGTCTGCAGCGTCTGCAACATCTGCAGCATCTGCAGCGTCTGCAACATCTGCAGCATCTGCAACATCTGCAGCGTCTGCAACATCTGCAGCATCTGCAGCGTCTTCAACGTCTGCAACATCTGCAGCATCTGCAATGTCTGCAACATCTGCTGCGTCTGCAACATCTGCAGCGTCTGCAGCATCTGCAACATCTGCAGCATCTGCAACGTCTGCAACATCTGCAATGTCTGCAGCATCTGCAGCGTCTGTAATATCTGCAACATCTGCAGCATCTGCATCATCTGCAGCGTCTGCAACATCTGCAGCGTCTGCAGCATCTGCAACGTCTGCAACATCTGCTGCGTCTGCAGCATCTGCAACATCTGCAATATCTGCAGCATCTGGAACATCTGCAGCGTCTGCAGCATCTGCAACATCTGCAGCATCTGCAACATCTGCAGCGTCTGCAACATCTGCAGATCTGCATCTGTGCTTATTTAAGGAGTCTGGATCTTCAGATGATATCTTTCAGATGAGGCTCACTGTTAACGTCTAGCATAAAACTCCCTCTCCCACCACAGAAGAAGAGCTGGAGATGAGTGTAGAGACAGCAGGAAAGAGTGGTGTCCCCACCAGAGGACAAGGACCTCACTGGACACCAGCGGGCTGTCCCTTTACTAAAACCTGACCAGGTTCCTGACGAGAGAACATCTACGCTGTATCTGTCCCAGGAGGTGATCCACTATGAAAAGTAGCAACATCTGCAACATCTGCAGCATCTGCAACATCTGCAGCATCTGCAGCATCTGCAACATCTGCAGCATCTGCAGCGTCTGCAACATCTGCTGCGTCTGCAGCATCTGCAGCGTCTGTAATATCTGCAACATTGCAACATCTGCTGCGTCAGCAACATCTGCAGCGTCTGTAATATCTGCAACATCTGCAGCATCTGCAGCATCTGCAGCGTCTGCAACATCTGCTGCGTCTGCAGCATCTGCAGCGTCTGTAATATCTGCAGCATCTGCAGCGTCTGTAATATCTGCAACATCTGCAGCATCTGCAGCGTCTGCAACATCTGCAGCATCTGCAACATCTGCGGCATCTGCAACATCTGCAACATCTGCAGCGTCTGCAACGTCTGCAACATCTGCAGCATCTGCAGCGTCTGCAACATCTGCAGCATCTGCAACGTCTGCAACATCTGCTGCGTCTGCAACATCTGCAGCATCTGCAATGTCTGCAACATCTGCAGCGTCTGCAACATCTGCAGCATCTGCAGCGTCTGCAACATCTGCAGCGTCTGCAGCGTCTGCAACATCTGCAGCGTCTGCAACATCTGCAGCATCTGCAGCATCTGCAACATCTGCAATGTCTGCAGCATCTGCAGCGTCTGTAATATCTGCAACATCTGCAGCATCTGCATCATCTGCAGCGTCTGCAGCATCTGCAACGTCTGCAACATCTGCTGCCTCTGCAGCATCTGCAACATCTGCAGCATCTGCAACATCTGCAGCGTCTGCAACATCTGCAGCGCCTGCAACATGTGCAGCATCCGCATCATCTGCATCATCTGCAGCGTCTGCAGCATCTGCAACGTCTGCAACATCTGCAGCATCTGCATCGTCTGCAGCATCTGCAACATCTGCAGCGTCTGCAACATCTGCAGCGTCTGCAACATCTGCAGATCTGCATCTGTGCTTATTTAAGGAGTCTGGATCTTCAGATGATATCTTTCAGATGAGGCTCACTGTTAACGTCTAGCATAAAACTCCCTCTCCCATCACAGAAGAAGAGCTGGAGATGAGTGTAGAGATAGCAGGAAAGACTGGTGTCCTCACCAGAGGACAAGGACCTCACTGGACACCAGCGGGCTGTCCCTTTACTAAAACCTGACCAGGTTCCTGACCAGAAAACGTCCACGCTGTATCTGTCCCAGGAGGTGATCCACTATGAAAAGTAGCAGCATCTGCAACATCTGCAGCATCTGCAGCGTCTGTAATATCTGCAACATCTGCAGCATCTGCAGCGTCTGCAGCATCTGCAGCGTCTACAACATCTGCATCATCTGCAGCGTCTGCAGCATCTGCAACGTCTGCAACATCTGCAGCATCTGCATCGTCTGCAGCATCTGCAACATCTGCAGCGTCTGCAACATCTGCAGCGTCTGCAGCATCTGCATTGTCTGCAGCATCTGCAGCGTCTGTAATATGTGCAACATCTGCAGCGTCTGTAATATCTGCAACATCTGCAGCATCTGCAGCGTCTGCAACATCTGCAGCGTCTACAACATCTGCAGCATCTGCAGCGTCTGCAACATCTGTTGCGTCTGCAGCATCTGCATTGTCTGCAGCATCTGCAGCGTCTGTAATATCTGCAGCATCTGCAGCGTCTGTAATATCTGCAGCATCTGCAGCGTCTGTAATATCTGCAACATCTGCAGCATCTGCAGCGTCTGCAACATATGCAGCATCTGCAGCGACTGCAACATCTGCAGCATCTGCAACATCTGCTGCGTCTGCAACATCTGCAGCATCTGCAACATCTGCAGCATCTGCAGCGTCTGCAACATCTGCAGCATCTGCAACATCTGCAGCGTCTGCAACATCTGCAGCATCTGCAACGTCTGCAACATCTGCAACATCTGCATCATCTGCATCATCTGCAGCGTCTGCAGCATCTGCAACGTCTGCAACATCTGCAGCGTCTGCAGCATCTGCAACATCTGCTGCCTCTGCAGCATCTGCAGCGTCAGCAACATCTGCAGCATCTGCAGCGTCTGCAACATCTGCAGCGCCTGCAACATGTGCAGCATCCGCATCATCTGCAGCGTCTGCAGCATCTGCAACGTCTGCAACATCTGCTGCGTCTGCAGCGTCTGCAGCATCTGCAACATCTGCAATATCTGCAGCATCTGGAACATCTGCATCGTCTGCAGCATCTGCATCGTCTGCAGCATCTGCAACGTCTGCAACATCTGCTGCGTCTGCAGCATCTGCAACATCTGCAATATCTGCAGCATCTGGAACATCTGCATCGTCTGCAGCATCTGCATCGTCTGCAGCATCTGCAACATCTGCAGCGTCTGCAACATCTGCAGATCTGCATCTGTGCTTATTTAAGGAGTCTGGATCTTCAGATATAATTTTAATCTGTCATCTCAGAAACCCTTAAATCACCGTAAAGAAAGAATATGATTTATGGCCGTGCTTCTCCACCAGGGGGCAGAAGACACGGTTTAGAGCTGGGTTAAAAGGATCTATTGATCTAAAGCAATTCAAATGCAATTGATTCAAAATGGATGCATAAAACTGAGATGTTTTCTTTCCTGGGACGTGACTCTGAGCTCAGTGAGACACTGGTGATGTTCCAGAACATCTGGGAACAAATCAACATCAAATGTAATCAAAATCAGAATGAAATGGATCCAGGAAATCAGTGGTGCTTCCAGCCGTGGAACCTCTCCCAGAAACGTTGTTACGGGTTGAATAGGGGGGTTAACGGGTTGAAACTGGACAGCTTCTTGTAGAAAACGTGGAAATCGATCAGCAGGTGTTCGTATTCCAGCTTCTAGAGATGAAACTATCCATAATGATGGAAAGTTTCATTCTGGGAGGACAGAGTGATGAAAACTGTGTCTGGTCCACAGGGCTCGAGATGGACCCTCCAGGCCACCACCATGAATGGCAACTTTGTGAGTTTCTACTCTTCTTTCTACTCCCTGTAGCTGCAGCTGCAGATTTAATGAGCTTCCCCATCTTCCTGTCCCACAGGGGGCGCTGACCATCCAGCCCGATCAGATGCAGGTGAGATATTTCTGATGATTGCAGAGACACGAGCTGACGGAGCAACATAACAGAGTCTGCTTCCACCCACCAGACCGTCAACCCCATCCTCATCCTGATCCTGGTCCCCATCATGGACAGCATCATCTACCCCCTGATCTCCAAATGCAATTTAAACTTCACGTAAGTTTAAAGAACCGCCCTCCAGTGTTGATTACGGGGTACTGGCAGGTTTTATGTGTCTGACAGCATGTCAACGAACAGCCCTCATGTGTGACACATTCAAATTTAATGTTTAAATTACTGTTTTAGAAATGTGTTTAAAATTTATAAACAGAACAAAATTTATATTTTGTCAGCAGAGAAAGACACTTAAAGATATGCTGCATTTAATAACCTGATTTTTAAGTTTTTTGTCCTTATTTCAAATATTTCCTGTATTTTTTTCATACACTATACTGCCAGAAGTATTTGCTCACCATCCAGATGATGGAATCAGGTGTTCCATCACTTCCATGTCCACAGGTGTATAAATGAAGCAGCTCGGCATGCAGACTGTTTCTACAAACGTGTGAAAGAATGTGTCGCTCTCAGGAATCAGTGAATTCCAGCGTGGAACTGTGATAGGATGCCACCTGTGCAACAATCCAGTGGTGAAATTTCCTCCTAAATATTCCACAGTCAACTGTCAGCTGTATTATAGGAAAATGGAAGTGTTTGGGAACGACAGCAGCTCGGCCATGAAGTGTTCGTCCACGTAAACTGATGGAGCGGGTCAGTGATGCTGAAGCTCATAGTGTGAAGAGGTGGCCAACTTTCTGCAGAGTCAATCACTACAGACCTCCAAACTTCATGTGGCCTTCAGATCAGATCAAGAACAGAGACAGAGAGCTTCATGGAATAGGTTTCCATGGCGACCAGCTGCATCCATCCATCCATCCATCACCAAGTGCAATGCAAAGCGTGGATGTGTCACGGGGGTGGTTCTTTGCCGATACCGGCGACTGCAGGAGGAGGGGAAAGAAAGACAGGCCTCGCCAGCAGGT
The DNA here is from genome assembly GCA_023101725.1 of Atherinomorus stipes. NCBI lineage: Eukaryota > Metazoa > Chordata > Actinopteri > Atheriniformes > Atherinidae > Atherinomorus > Atherinomorus stipes. The sequence continues at coordinate 18,226 of JALJCO010000489.1, forward strand.
GGTGGTTAAAAGAAATAAAAGCTTTATTAAAGAATATATAAAGCTATAAAATAAATAAAATTCCTAAAAAGTACTAAAATAAACCTAAAAGTACGATTAGAAAGTAATAAAAGGAAAAAGATAAAAAAGGGGCTAAAAGGGGCTAAAAGGGGCTAAAAGGGGCTTGCAGGGCTGGCAGTGGCCGGCGTCTCTCTCGGCATCTGTCCCGGGTCCATGGCGGCTGCTCCTCCTGGCAGCCGCCCTCCTGGCCATAGGCTCCCCCGGGACTCCAACGCTGCTCTGTGGCCCGGGCAGTCACTCCCCGGGCAGCCGCGCCTCTGGCCGTAGGCCCTCCTCGGTAGGGTCCGCGGCCGCCCTCCGACTCCCGGGCCACTCTTCCACGTCACCGTCGCCGTCTCCACTGTTGCTGCCCCACCACTGCCTCGAGCCCCCCAGCCGGGGGACTCACGTCCTCCCCCGGCTGCGCCTCCTGGACCCAGTCCTCAGTCCTTCTCAGCTCTCAGTCGCTCCTCCTCCGTTGTCCGCACACCGGCTTTTATCCTTCCAGCCTTCAATTAAGCCAGGGGAGGAGTCCTTCTCCCCAGGTGCTGCCAATCAGTTCATTAAAAGCTCCCACTAGCTTGGGAATAAAAACAGGGTTAAAACCACACAAAAAACCATAAAAAGCATGCTAAAAACCAAGCTAGTGGGCAGAGTCCAGTCTCTGGCAGCACCCGGTTGTTCACCCTGTGACAGATGCAGTGGTGGAAAGCAGCCGCCACTGGACTCTAGAGCAGTGGAGGCGTTCTCTGGAGGACCAATCACACTTCTCCATCTGCAATCTGATGGAGGGAGTCTGGGTTTGGCGGTTGCCAGGACAACGGTACTTGTCTGACTGCATTGTGCCAAGTGTAAAGTTTGGTGGAGGGGGGATTATGGTGTGGGGGTGTTTTAAGGAGCTGGGCTTGGCCCCTTAGTTCCAGTGAAAGGAACTCTGAATGCTTCAGCATACCAAGACATTCTGGACAATTCCATGTCCCAACTTTGTGGGACCAGTTTGGATCTGGCCCCCCTTCCTCTTCCAACATGACTGTGCACCAGTGCACAAAGCAGGTCCATGAAGACCTGGATGCAGAGTCTGGTGTGGAGGAACTGGACTGGCCTGCACAGAGTCCTGACCTCAACCCCACAGAACACCTTTGGGATGAATCAGAGCGGAGACTGAGAGCCAGGCCTTCTGGTCCAACATCAGTGTGACCTCACAAATGTGCTTCTGGAAGATGGTCAAAGATTCCCAGAAACACTCCTAAACCTTGTGGACAGCCTTCCCAGAAGATGAAGCTGTTCTAGCTGCAAAGGTGGACCAACGTCATCCTGAACCCTATGGATCAGGAATGGATGTCACTGAAGCTTAGATGTGAGTCATGGTGAGCGAGTACTTTTGGCAGTATAGTGTATGTGACATTACTAAAATGTTACATGTATGAAGCAGAAAAGCCTGAAAGATTTTTACAGTCAGTAAAAATGATAATTTCCCTCCAACGAGCTGGTGCCCTCGTCCTCATGGACGGACGTCACCCTTCTGCCTCTCTGCACCATAAAACTACATTCTGTGGAACTGCAACCTGTAGGACACGAACCTGCTGCTGTGAAAAAAATTAACCCCACGTAGGATGTAGTAAAATACCTGTAAAATACCACAGAAGTACACATGCAAGTATGACAACAAGAAAACACACAGAGAGTGAGCATAAAGTTAAATAAATAACAACATAAACACAGTCAGACAAAAGTAAACAACTAAAAAAATCAGTAATTCAATAAAAACAAAAAAGTCAGTCAGGTTCGGGTTTGGGTCCAGGGCTATGTGCAGGTTTTTGACCAGGTCCAGGTCCAGGTCTAGGTCTAGGTATAGGTGCAGGTCCAGGTGCAGTTGCAGGTCTTGGTGCAGGTCTGGGTCCAGGTTTGGGTACAGGGCTATGTGCAGGTTTTTGACCAGGTCTAGGTCCAGGTCTAGGTGCAGGTCTAGGTCTAGGTATAGATGCAGGTCCAGGTGCAGTTGCAGGTCTTGGTGCAGGTCTGGGTCCAGGTCTGGTTCCAGGTCTAGGTGCAGGTTTTGGTCCAGGTTTGGGTCGTGATCCAGGTCCAGGTTTAGGTGCAGGTCTGGGTTCAGGTCCAGGTCCAGGAAGACTCTCCATGACTGTGTTTGCTCCGCAGCCCGTTGAGGAGGATGGCGGTGGGGATGTTCCTCGCTGCTTTGGCCTTCATCTCTGCAGCTTTGGTCCAGATACAGATCGACGTGAGTAGAACAAACCGAGATTCTAGAATCTAGAATCTAGAACCTAGAACTGCTCAGAGAACTGGAGCATATGTGTTCACGGTGGTTTATGGCTTCTGTCGTCCTGCAGAAAACTCTGCCCACATTCCCATCGGCCACCGAGGGACAAGCAAAGATCATCAACACCATCAACAGTCAGCTGGAGGTCACCGCTGGAGGACAGACCTTCACGCTGCAACCGTTCTCGGTACTCCAGCCTCAGACCAGGAAGACCTGGACCAGATACCTGGAGACGCTGACCTCTAACTATCTGGACCAGAAACCAGGAGACATTGATCTCTAAGTGGACCAGAAACCAGAAGACATTGACCTCTAACTATCTGGACCAGAAACCTGGAGACGCTGACCTCTAACTGGACCAGAAACCAGGAGACATTGACCTCTAACTATCTGGACCAGAAACCTGGAGACGCTGACCTCTAACTGGACCAGAAACCAGGAGACGTTGACCCCTAACTGGACCAGAAACCTAGAGACGCTGACCTCTAACTATCTGGACCAGAAACCAGGATACATTGACCTCTAAGTGGACCAGAAACCTGGAGACGCTGACCTCTAACTGGACCAGAAACCAGGAGACATTGACCTCTAACTGTCTGGACCAGAAACCTGGAGACGCTGACCTCTAACTGGACCAGAAACCAGGAGACGCTGACCTCTAACTGTCTGGACCAGAAACCAGGGGACATTGACCTGTAACAGGAACAAAAACCAGAAGACATTGACCTCTAACTGGACCAGAAACCAGAAGATGTTGACCTCTAACTGTCTGTACCAGAAACCAGGAGACGTTGACCTCTAACTGGACCAGAAACCAGAAGACATTGACCTCTAACTGTCTGGACCAGAAACCAGGAGACGCTGACCTCTAACTGTCTGGACCAGAAACCAGGAGACGTTGACCTCTAACTGTCTGGACCAGAAACCAGGAGACGTTGACCTCTAACTGTCTGGACCAGAAACCAGGAGACGTTGACCTCTAACTGTCTGGACCAGAAACCAGAAGACATTGACCTCTAACTGGACCAGAAACCAGAAGACATTGACCTCTAACTGTCTTGACTAGAAACCAGGACACGTTGACCTCTAACTGGACCAGAAACCAGAAGATGTTGACCTCTAACTGTCTGGACCAGAAACCAGAAGACAATTACCTGTAACTGGACCAAAAACCAGGAGACGTTGACCTCTAACTGTCCTCCGCAGGCCAGCGAGAACTACCTGACCTTCACCGACCCGTTTGAGCTGAAGGTGGAAAACGTGACGGATTTAATCAGTTTGAATGACGGCACGAGGAACACCATCACTATCGTTCAGCACGGAGCCCTACCCAGCTTCACCCTGGTGAGTACCGGTCCAGGTCCTGGAGAGTAGACCCGCTTCACCCTGGTGAGTACCGGTCCAGGTCCTGGAGGGTATACCTGCTACACGCTGGTGAGTACCTGTCCAGGTCCTGGAGGGTATACCCGCTACACGCTGGTGAGTACTGGTCCAGGTCCTGGAGGGTATACCCGCGACACGCTGGTGAGTACCGGTCCAGGTCCTGGAGGGTATACCCGCTACACGCTGGTGAGTACCTGTCCAGGTCCTGGAGGGTATACCTGCTACACACTGGTGAGTACCTGTCCAGGTCCTGGAGGGTATACCTGCTACACGCTGGTGAGTACCGGTCCAGGTCCTGGAGGGTATACCCGCTACACGCTGGTGAGTACCTGTCCAGGTCCTGGAGGGTATACCTGCTACACGCTGGTGAGTACCTGTCCAGGTCCTGGAGGGTATACCTGCTACACGCTGGTGAGTACCTGTCCAGGTCCTGGAGGGTATACCCGCTACACGCTGGTGAGTACCTGTCCAGGTCCTGGAGGGTATACCCGCTACACGCTGGTGAGTACCTGTCCAGGTCCTGGAGGGTATACCTGCTACATGCTGGTGAGTACCGGTCCAGGTCCTGGAGGGTATACCCGCTACACGCTGGTGAGTACCTGTCCAGGTCCTGGAGGGTATACCTGCTACACGCTGGTGAGTACCTGTCCAGGTCCTGGAGGGTATACCTGCTACATGCTGGTGAGTACCGGTCCAGGTCCTGGAAGGTAAACCAGCTACACGCTGGTGAGTACCGGTCCAGGTTCTGGAAGGTAGACCAGCTACATGCTGGTCAGTACTGGTCCAGGTCTTGGAAGGTACCGGTCCAGGACTTCAGAGGATCTGCTTCATTTTCCTGATGTGGTTTTCTTTTCTTTGCCAGTTCAAAGACATCACAGCGAAGCCGGAGGAAGGTGCCAACTCCCTCAGGCAAGTTGTTCTGTATCATCTTCCTGATCTTTCAATCATGATCTTAGTGAGGAAGCCCAGAAGACTCAAAAAGCTAAAATGAAATCAGATAAATAAAACATTTACCAACTGTTCTGATAAAAAGCAACAAATAGAACCTCCAGAGTTCTGGATCAATCAGAACCCTGATGGTTCTGGTTGATCCAGAACCCTGCTGGCCTGAGGCCTGAAGGGTCTTGTTGGTTCATGGCAAACCTGGAAATCCTGGATGGGTTTCAGCCTTAAACCAGTCAGTGCAGGCCAGAAGACCTGCAGACTGGACTTCTATGATCCAGGATCCTGGTTTTAGTGAGGACTGAAGACACACGATCCAGGATCCTGGTCTTAGTGAGAACTGGACTGCTATGATCCAGGATCCTGGTCTAAGTGAGGACTAAAGACCTACGATCCAGGATCCTGGTTTTAGTGAGGACTGAAGACACACGATCCAGGATCCTGGTCTTAGTGAGAACTGGACTTCTATGATCCAGGATCCTGGTCTTTGTGAGAACTGGACTTCTATGATCCAAGATCCTGGGTAAGTTGCATTTTTCATCTGTGTGGCACCCCCCTTCAGGAAAATTTATTTGGATCAAAAATGCAACGTAAAACTGAGAGCAATGGTACCTATGGCCCCGAGTGTCCAGGCCCCTAACCCTGTGTCCCAAATGTCCACGCCGGTGTCCGGGTCATGAGTGACAGGCCCTGAGTGTCCGGGTCATGAGTGACAGGTCCCTAACCCTGTGTCCCAAATGTCCACGCCGAGTGTCCGGGTCCTGAGTGACAGGTCCTGAGTGCCTGCGCCTGAGTGTCCGGGTCATGAGTGACAGGTCCTGAGTGTCTGGGTCATGAGTGACAGGTCCTGAGTGTCTGGGTCATGAGTGACAGGTCCTGAGTGTCTGGGTCATGAGTGACAGGTCCTGAGTGTCCGGGTCATGAGTGACAGGTCCCTAACCCTGGGCCCCCAGACCGCCTGCAGCGGCCCTGCACTTAGCCGTCTGAAGACAGACAGTCACCTGCTGTAACTTTTGTGTTTTCAGGTTTTTTAATGGGTTCGGGTCAGTTCTGAACATAACAGTGGGGGACAAGGGGTTCGGGGACATCGTCTCCAACAACATGTCCAAATATGTCAACGTCTCACAGGGAAAGTAAGTGTTTACCAACTTTTCTGAAGTTTCGCGTGCATATGAGAAAACATTTGGGTCTAACTGCGGCGTTCACGGCAGCGCTGTGTTCGTCATCAAGAATACGGCTGGAGAGGAGTGCAGCTTGGAGAAGACGCTGGGCTTCGGCAGCTCCTTCACCTTCATCATCCCCTCCACCTTCACCTTCGGAGCCGATGTAGGTCATGAGTGTGTTTACTGGTGGTGCTGGTGAAACTGATACCACCAGTTTGCCTACTGGCGATACCAATGATAATACCGATGATTGTACCGGTGATACCACCGATGATTATACCGGTGATACCGATGATAGTACTGATGATTGTACTGGTGATACCGATGAAAATACCGGTGGGGGGGGGAAAAAAAAAAAAAAAAAAAAAAAAAAAAAAAAAAAAAAAAAAAAAAAAAAAAAAAAAAAAAAAAAAAAAAAAAAAAAAAAAAAAAAAAAAAAAAAAAAAAAAAAAAAAAAAAAAAAAAAAAAAAAAAAAAAAAAAAAAAAAAAAAAAAAAAAAATACCGATGATAATACCGGTGATACCGATGATAATACCAATGATTGTACTGGCGATACCGATGATTGTACTGGTAATACCGATGATACGGATGCGGGCTAACTGTTCGTGTCTCTGCAGTGTGCGCAGAGCATCCGGGAGGTGATGGACATGGAGCCCAACTCCGTCCACATGGCGCTGCAGATTCCTCAGTACTTCCTCATGACTGCAGGAGAAGTCGTGTTCTCCGTCACCGGCCTGGAGTTCTCCTACTCGCAGGTAAACCGGTTCTGCCCTCGCCGCCTCGTTCACCTGCCCGCACCGACCCTAACCCTGAACCCGTCTCTGCTCGCAGGCGCCCAGCAACATGAAATCAGTGCTGCAGGCTGGTTGGCTGCTGACGGTTGCCGTGGGAAACATCATCGTGCTCATCGTTGCAGAAGCTGCAACGCTTCCAGATCAGGTGAGAGCTCGTATCTGTTTGACTTCAGCTCCATCAGAGGTGAGATCGGCCAGAAAACCTGCAGTACGGAAGCCCGGAGGAGCCAAGATGTCACCTGTTTATGTCACTACCACATGAACATACTTGCGTGTACTTGTGCGAACTTGCATGTACTTGTGTTTACTTGCGTGTACGTGTATTTACTTACTTGTACTTCTATGTACTTGCGTTGTCTTGCGTACTTGTGTGTACATGTACATGTACATACTTGCAAACTTGCGTGTACATGTAGGTTCTTGCATGTATGTGTCCGACTTGCGTTTTCTGAAGTTGTCTTGCGTATATGCGCGCATGTGTACATACTTGCGTTGTATTGCGTACTTGCATGTATGTGTACGTACTTGCATGTACTTGAGTGTATGTACTTGCTTGTACTTGTATGAGCTTGGATTGTCTTGCGTACTGGCGTGTAAGTGTACAGTACTTGCATGTATGTATTGCTTGTACTTGTATGTACTTGCGTTCTCTTGCGTACATACGTACTTGCATGTACGTTTATCTACTTGCTTGTACTTGTATGTACATGCGTTGTCTTGCGTACTTGTGTGTATGTGTACATACTTGGGTGTACATGTAGGTGCTTGTGTGTATTTGTACATACTTGAATTTCTTACGTTGTCTTGCCTACTTGCATGTACTTGTAGGTGCTTGTGTGTATTTGTACATACTTGCATTTTCTTACATTGTCTTGGGTACTTGCACGTACGTACTTGCGCGTACGTACTTGTGTGTACTTGCGTGTACTTGTGTGTACTTGCGTGCTCGTGGACTCATCATCGCGGTCCAGCTCATGTTCCATTTCAAAGTTCTCTTCTCAGCAAGTTCTCTGGAAATCCCCGGATGAGAACTTCCTCTGCCCGTTTTACCCAGCATGCATCAGAGGAGACTCGTGCGTACTTGGGCAGATATAAATCCCAGCATGCACCTGCACACGCGCACCCTACTCCTATCTGCAGATCCTCGTCCCGTTCTCCTCACGGCTGTTTCTGATCACATAATTATGATTAACTCACCCGATCGTCCGTTTGCTTCATGTGCTCATGGACTGGAAAAAAACTGAACTTACATGTTGGAAACAAAACTAGTATAATTGTTTTGGAGTAGTTTTTTTGATTGTTTTTATTGGTTTTCAGTACCATTACTACATCGCCACAACAATAAAGAACCAACAGCTGTAGAATTATAATATTATTATTATAAACCACGTTTTTGAATGTCAACATGATATCAGCATATGAAAATATCGCGATATTTCAGTCTATTGATATTTTTCCCACCCCTAGCCTTTCGAAGTTTTAAAGTCTGTAAAAAAAGAGGTTTTTGACGAAGTAGTTTTTTTTTTTTTTTAGACTTAAGAAACAGTGGACTGATTGGTTAAATATCGGTTAAATATTGGTTGTTAAATATCGTTAAATATTGGTTAAATATTGGTGAGGTGGCCGATGTCTGATACTCAGCTTTAAGGCCGATATGGATAGGCGGTGGATTATATCGGCCATCCTTAATGATCAGTAGGGATGCACAATATTGGAATTTTGGCCGATTTCTGATATGATGATATTTTAAAACTCATGTGGCTGATAACTGATATCGATCCCGATATTAAGGCTGAAAAAAAAATGTAATTTCAAATAGCAGTTTTGTTTTCCATTTCTGACACTTTGAAAGGGGTGGGAAAAAAATATCGATACACTGAACTATCGTGATATTTTCATATGCTGATATCAAATTGATATTTAAAAACGTGGTATTCATCTATTTTACTTACAACATCGCTCTGTTACAAAATCTCACGGTATTTTATGAATTTTCACAAAATTTCGTAACAGAACGATGAAATATGGCAAGATTTCATGAGCAAAATAGACGAATACTGAATGTTTAAATGTCAATCAGCATATGAAAATATCGCGATATTTCAGTGTATCGATATTCTTTCCCACCCCTCGTCTTCAGAAGTTTTTAAGTCTGTAAAAAAGAAGTTTTTGAAGAAGAAAAAGGTTTTTTTTTTTTTTTTTTATTTTAGACTTTAGAAACAGCGGACTGATCGGTTAAATATCGTTAAATATCAGTGGGGTGGCTGATGTCTGATACCAGTTTGAAGGCCGATACCAATAGGGGGCCGATGTGTGTTCTTTACAGAGTGCTACATAAGTAAATTTGACCTTGCTTGTCCTCCCCAGTGGGCTGAATACATCCTCTTTGCATCCCTGCTGGTGTTGGTGTGCATCGTCTTCGCCATCATGGCGTACTTCTACACCTACATCGACCCGGCGAAGATAGAGGCCCAGTTTGCCTTCATGGAGCCTGAAGACAAGGAGAGGAAGAGGAGGAGTCTGGAAATGATCAAGGAGACGTCCGAGCACCGTGATGAGGAGAGGAGGCGTTCTGACTCCAGCTCCGATGACGAGGAAACGAAGCAGAGCAGGTTTTAGCTCAGGCTTCGCTTCAGATTCGCCTCCGTTGTTCACGACGAGCCCGTTCCATCTGTATTTATTCCCAAACGCAGTATTGTACGTATTGTAAAATATTTTGACTGTTTTATACATAAACATCTGGACCAGGTAACATCCAACGCCGGTTCCACCCAGAAATGTTCCGTATTCCAGCTCTGGAAGCTTCCTGAGGCCAAGCCCGCTGGAGTTGCATGCGAGGAAACACTAATGTGAATGTGTATCAAAGTACTAACACTTACTGGATTATGCTAATGTGTATCAAAGTACTAATACTTACTGGATTATGCTAATGTGTATCAAAGTACTAATACTTACCGGCATGTTGGCCGATTCTTCTACTTATATGAAGTTAATGAGAACTTTCTGTTATAATTATCGTGTATATATTTGATATTAACCTGAACGTGTCAGCAGCAGTTTTTCCAGTTTTCAGATTAAACTGAGTCAGCTTGGTTTCCATGGTTACTGCTCTTCAGGAACCTCGTCGATTCATTCATGTCTTCCAGAATTATGAAAATGTTAAATAAAACCCCAAAAGATGTTTTAAATGTAAATAAAACCAGAATGGAGTGATGTTCAGATATCCAAGGGAATAAGAATTTTTGTGGTGGAGAAAAAAAAAGGGGAAATATCTCATAAAACATATTTTCTCTCCGGGGAAAGAAATAAAATATATATTTATTTTATATAAATCTTTCCCCTTTTTTCCCCCTTTTTTTTCTTTTTCTTTTTCTTTTTGGTCTACCTTGTCCTTCCAGCATCATAGCAGCAGAATGATGATCTGGCTGCTTTATTGTGTAGAACAGCCGAGTGGTTTGCTTGTCTAACTAAACCAGTAAACCCCCAAAGGAGGACCACGTTTCTAAAGGTGGATAATCTCGCCTCCATCTTCTGTGGTGTAAAACATCCTCACTGCAAACACCAACACCACCGTGACTTCATCCACATCCGGTTTTTCTTTTAAAGAGCAAACAGCGGCATAGATGAGAGCAGCGAGCAGCCACATTCGTCTCGGTTCGTCTGCACTGTGAGATGCTCACGGTGAGTTGTGTGCTGTAGGGGTGCGACTAACGCCAGTCGAATTTGATGGACAAAATAATCAATCAATAAGCACAAGCCGCTCGCAGCCCCATCCAATGAAATTCATGCCATTGGATGGGCTTTTTCCAGTCCTGTACGTTCCACAGGGGATTCATTTTTTTAATTTTGTGTCAGAACATTTAATTGGCTGCAGTCGGGGTGCGAAGAAGACTTTAAGCAAAATAGTAAAAAATGCTCCTGGAAAACATCATCCACCCTGCAAAGGAGGGAACGGCTGAGGGGGAACAAGAAATGGGTTCGGGAACGGGGCCACAACAAAGGGGGGGCGGGGGCCCGGGGGGGGCCCCCCTTTAGATAGACCAAAACATCCTCAAAAGCCAGACATCATGCTGCGATCCATAGAAATTCAGGAACAAATGAGCAAAAAGAACATAAAGGCTCGTCTCAGTTTAGCCAGAAAGCATCTTGATGATCCCCAAGACTTTTGGGAAAATACTCTGTGGACAGACGAGACAAAAGTGGAACTTTCTGGAAGGTGGAGGTCCCATTACATCTGGCGTAAAAGTAACACGGCATTTCAGAAAAGGAACATCATAGCAACAGTAAAATATGGTGGTGGTAGTGTGATGGTCTGGGGCTGTTTTGCTGCTTCAGGACCTGGAAGACTTGCTGTGGTAAATGGAACCATGAATTCTGCTTCTACCAAAAATCCTGAAGGAGAACGTCCGGCCATCTGTTGGTGACCTCAAGCTGAAGCGCACTTGGGTTCTGCAGCAGAACAATGATCCAGAACACACCAGCAAGTCCACCTCTGAATGGCTTAAGAACAACAACATGAAGACTTTGGAGTGGCCTAGTCAAAGCCCCCACCTGAATCCCATTGAGATGCTGTGGCATGACCTTAAAAAGGCGGTTCATGCTGGAAAAGCCTCCAATGTGGCTGAATTACAACAATTCTGCAAAGATGAGTGGAACAAAATTCCTCCACAGCGCTGTAGAAGACTCACTGCCAGTTATCACAAACACTTGATGCAGTTGTTGCTGCTAAGGTGGAACAACCAGTTATTAGGTTTAGGGGAAGATTACTTTTTCACACAGGGACATGGAGGTTTGGATTTTCCCCCCTTTACTAATAAAAACCTTCATTTAAAAACTGCATTTTGTGTTTATTTGTGTTATCTTTGTCTAATATTCAAATTTTTGATGATCTGAAACATTTAAGTGTGAGAAACATGCAAAATTAAGAAATCAGGAAGGAGGGAAACAGTTTCACACAGCTGTTGTAGAGTGGAGTACCAGCGTATCGGTGCGTCTGCGGCGATATTCCTGGTTCTACAGCTGCTCATTTAACTATGAAAAGCTGCAGATTTACAAACATCACAGCACGACTCTGCTAATCCTCGAGCTGCTTCCATAAAAACACTGACCCAGGACCAGAACCGGGCTCTGTTAGCAGTAGAATTTTATTCCTCATGTCACTTTGAAAGCTTACATTTAACTTGGGAATTCTCAATGACACAAGCAAAGATTATATACAGTACTATAAATCGTCAGCTATGATAAAGGAGACCAAATGTACACATTTTGTAGTTATTTCCGTAGCATATGTTTCTCTGTAAGGTATAGATATTTTGCTTCTTTTTTGCCCGTATCCATAAAGCATTCCATATTTCCATACGTAACTCTTTGCAGTTATAAAAATATCAGATATTTCTTCATTTCTTTCGATCCCTGTGTTGACGAGTGCATCATCATGCGACTCTTCAACATTATTGCTGCAATAGCACAGTAGTAAATTCTGGAACTCTGAAGTAAACATATATAGTAAAACATGGCTATTAGCAACTGCTGTCCGTTGGTTTTTCTCCTCTCGCAGGTTTCTTTAAATACTCACACTTTCAAAGTGCAAAAAAACGGATCTGAAGATTAGAAAAACAAAAAAGGTGCAAATGAAACTACAAACATCAGGTGAAAGCGTAAAAGAGGACATGGCACTTCTATCGTGACGATGATCGGATTGGCTCCTTCCTGATCTACGCTTTAATTTGGCCGTTAGCGAAACGTCCCCACATGATCGCCTCTACGGAAGCCCGTTCACGCCATTTAGAAATGAACGATCACACATATGAGGGGAAGTCTGAATATCAGGATAAAGTCATAATGAGATCAGATTTTCCATCTCGTTCTTTATCTCATCAGAATGATTTTTATCCGTAGGTGGGGGGGAACGGGCTTCCGTAGCCTCCGTGGTCCTGACCGGCTGTAAGTCTCTAAGTACTAAAGAAATTAAAAATAATACTTGAAAATGATATCAGCATAGTGGTTTCCCCGTGGAGGCGTCCGCTCCCGTCCTTCTTGTCCTATAATGTCTTAAATTGGATTTAAATAGTCTAAAACATGACGCAGGAAGCCCCCCCCCCCCGTTAGTCTGATGGAAGACGGGAACTCCAGAAGAAGAGCTGATGAAACGCTGGAGGACGATGAGGATGATGAGGAAGGCATTTCTGTCCCTGCTGGAGTTTCCATCCGTCCCCCTTCAGACTCGTTTGAAGCTAAAATGCAAATGACCACAGTGATGACCCCCCCCCCCCCCCCCCCCCCCCCCTCCCTCCCTCCCCGAGGACAAACAAAGTCCACTTAAAGCACTTTACCTGAGGTTTCATTAAGAATGCTGCAGTTTGCCAAAACAGGGAGGATTTAACACACACACACACACACACTAACAATCACACAAACACACACAATCACACACACACACAATCACGCACTAACAATCACACACACAAACACACTAACAATCACACACACACACACACACACACACAAAAACGCACTAACAATCACACACACAAACACACACTTACAATCACACACACACACACACACACAAACACACACTAACAATCACACACAATCACATACACACACTCACAATCACATACACACACACACACACAAACATACACACACAATCACACACAATCACATACACACACACACACACACAATCACATACACACACAAACACGCAATAACAATCACACACACAAACACACACTAACAATCACACACACACACAAACACACACTAACAATCACACACACACACAAACACACACTAACAATCACACACAAACACACACACACACTAACAATCACACACACACACACACAAACGCACACACACAAACACACACTAACAATCACATACACACACACACACACACTAACAATCACACACACACACACACAAACGCACACTCACAAACACACACTAACAATCACACACACACTCGCAGCTTCTCTGCGGGACGTCTCAGCAGCGACGTCTCTGCAGGGACGTCTCTGCAGGGACGTCTCTGCAGGTCCGTCTCTGCAGGTCCGTTGCTCTGCAGGTCCGTTGCTCTGCAGGTCCGTCTCTGCAGGGACGTCTCTGCAGGACCGTCTCTGCAGGTCCGTCTCTGCAGGTCCGTCTCTGCAGGACCGTCTCTGCAGGGATGTCTGTGCAGGTCCGTCTCTGCAGGGACGTCTCTTCAGGACGTCTCTTCAGGATGTCTCTGCAGGACGTCTCTGCAGGACGTCTCTACATACTCTCAGAGGGACGGGAGACATGAGGCCTGCACTGGGGGGTGGGGGGAGAGAGTTTGGGCTCCTCGTCCATGCGGAGACTCTGCTGCAGAGGTTGGACAGAGTCTCGTCCTCCAGTCTCTGGACGTGTCCTCACAGTTTCTGCGTTCAGTCAGTTTCACAGGCTCGGTTCGGCCCCTCCCCCACACGCAGCTCAAACGTGGCCAGCTGGTTCTGAAATGAGTCCGACCCCGACGATCCCGTCTGACCGAGTCCGGTTGGCGTCGGGGCGCGGGGCCTGGGACAGCCGGGCCGGGACAGAGGGCCGAGGACTAGGGGGAGGAGGAGGACGTCCTGCTTGTAGAGAAGCTGGAAAAGACGGGAAACAAAAGAAAGATGGAGGTGAGTTTGTCCCACGAGGCTGCCAGTGTGAAAGAAAGATGGAGGTGAGTCAGGACCAAATCCAGTCCCCATCTCAACCCTCAATCCAAGACGCCCCCAAAACCAGGTGGTCCGGGCGGCGCGGGGACATAGAGACATCCTGCTCAGCAGTAATACAGCTAGTTATTCCAGTTCTTCACGGACGCACACAGTTCACCATCTTCACCTGATACACGTCTGTCCAACTGTCTTCTCTCCTGGTCTGTCCGACAGTCTTCTCTCCTGGTCTGTCCAACTGTCTTCTCTCCTGGTCTGTCCAACTGTCTTCTCTCCTGGTCTGTCCAACAGTCTTCTCTCCTGGTCTGTCCAAGGAGCTATGGTCTGACAGTCTTTCTGGTCTGTCCAACAGTCTTTCCTGGTCTGTCAACGTCTCTCTCCTGGTCTGCCCAACTGTCTTCTCTCTGGTTGCCCAACTGTCTTTCTCTGGTCTGCCCAACTGTCTTCTCTCTGGTCTGTCAACTGTCTTTTCTGGTCTGCAACAGTCTTCTCTCCTGGTTGTCGACAGTCTCTCTCTGGTTGTCGACAGTCTTTCTCCTGGTCTGTCCAACAGTCTTCTCTCCTGGTCTGTCCAAGAGTCAGCCTCATGGTCTGTAACAGTCTTCTCCTGGTTGTAAGAGTAGCTACGGTCTGTCCAACAGTCTTCTTCCTGGTTGTAACAGTCTTTCCTAGTTGTAACAGTCTTTTCTGGTCTGTCCAACTGTCTTCTCTCCTGGTCTGTCCAACTGTCTTCTCTTGGTTGTCCGACAGTCTTCTCCTGGTCTGTCCAACAGTCTTTCTTGGTCTGTAGCAGTCTTTCTTGGTCTGTCAAAGTCTTCTCTCCTGGTTGTCGACAGTCTTTTCCTTGTTGTCAACAGTCTTCCTCCTGGTTGTCCAACTGTCTTCTCTCCTGGTTGTACTGTCTTTTTGGTCTGTAACTGTCTTCTCTTGGTTGTCCAAAGTTTTTTGGTTGTAAGGTAGTATGGTCTGTAACAGTTTCTCTTGGTTGTAAAGTTTTTTGGTTGTAACAGTTTTTCTGGTTGTAAGAGTAGCTTCATGGTCTGTAACAGTCTTTTTGGTTGTCCAACAGTCTTTTTGGTTGTCAACTGTCTTTTTGGTTGACTGTCTTTTTGGTTGCCCACTGTCTTTTGGTTGCCCACTGTCTTTTTGGTTGTACTGTTTTTGGTTGCCAAGTTTTTCTGGGTGGTTTTTTGGTTGTGACGTTTTTGGTTGTAAGTTTTTTGGTTGTAAGAGTAGTTTGGTTGTAAAGTTTTTTGGTTGTAAGAGTGTTGGTTGTAAGTTTTTGGTTGTAAGTTTTTAGTTGTAAGTTTTTTGGTTGTACTGTTTTTTGGTTGTACTGTTTCTTTGGTTGTGGTTTTTTGGTTGTAGTCTTTTCGGGGTTTTTGGTTGTGTTTTTGGTTGTGGTTTTTTTGGTTCCTTGGGTGTTTTTTGGTGTTGTTTTTGGTTGTTGTTTTTGGTTGTAAGTTTCTGGTTGTCAGGTGTTTGGTTGTCGTTTTCTGGTTGAGTTTTTTGGTTGTACTGTTTTTGGTTGTTGTTTTTGGTTGTAAGTTTTTGGTTGTAGAGTGTTTGGTTGTCACAGTTTTTTGGTTGTCCGTTTTTCTGGTTGTACTGTTTTTGGTTGCACTGTTTTTCTGGTGATGTTTTGGTGCCATGTTTTTGGTGTTGTTTGGTTGAGTTCTTGGGGCGTTTTTTGGGGTTTGGGTGTTTGGTGTGTGGGGTGGTGTGTTGGTGGGTTGGTGTGTTTGGTGGGTTGGTGGTTTGGTGTAGGGGGTGTGTTGGTGTGGGGGGTGTTTGGTGTAGTTTTTGTGTAGTTTTTGGTGTTGTTTTGGTTGTGTTGGTTGTGGTCTTTGGTTGTCCACAGTTTTCTGGTCTGGTTTCTTGGTGGTTTGGTTGTCCGCGTTTCTTGTTGTCAGTTTCCTCTGGTCTGTCCTGTCTTCTTTGGTCTGTCCACTGTCTTCTTTGGTTGTCCATGTCTTCTTTGGTTGTCCACTGTCTTCTTTGGTGGTCCACAGTTTTTTGGTGTGTAACAGTTTTTTGGTTGAACGTTTTTTGGTTGTCCAACAGTATTCTCTCTGGTTGTCCAACGTTTTTGTTGTCAACAGTCTTTTTGTCTGTCCAACAGTCTTTTTGTTGTCCACGTCTTTTGTTGTCACAGTCTTCTCTTGTCTGTCCAACAGTCTTCTCTCCTGGTCTGTCCAACAGTCTTCTCTCCTGGTCTGTCCAACAGTATTCTCTCCTGGTCTGTCCAACAGTATTCTCTCCTGGTCTGTCCAACAGTCTTCTCTCCTGGTCTGTCCAACAGTCTTCTCTCCTGGTCTGTCCAACAGTCTTCTCTCCTGGTCTGTCCAACAGTCTTCTCTCCTGGTCTGTCCAACAGTCTTCTCTCCTGGTCTGTCCAACAGTCTTCTCTCCTGGTCTGTCCAACAGTCTTCTCTCCTGGTTGTGCCTCTCCGTCCGGGGGGGGGGGGGTGGTGCCTGGTGGCCGGTGCGTCCGGGCGTTGGTGTCCGTTCTGGTTGTCCAAGTTCTCCGGTTGTCCACAGTCCCTCTCTTGTCTGTCCAACAGTCCCTCTCTTGTCTGTCCAACAGTCCTCTCTCTTGTCTGTCCAACAGTCTTCTCCCTTGTCTGTCCAACAGTCTTCTCTCCTGGTCTGTCCAACAGTCTTCTCTCCTGGTCTGTCCAACAGTCTTCTCTCCTGGTCTGTCCAACAGTCTTCTCTCCTGGTCTGTCCAACAGTCTTCTCTCCTGGTCTGTCCAACAGTCTTCTCTCCTGGTCTGTCCAACAGTCTTCTCTCCTGGTCTGTCCAACAGTCTTCTCTCCTGGTCTGTCCAACAGTCCTCTCTCCTGGTCTGTCCAAGAGTCTTCTCTCCTGGTCTGTCCAACTGTCTTCCTGGATCCAGAAGCTGATCCGGATCACCACCAACATTTAATGGGTTCGTCATTGGACTGAGACACACAGCTGGTGAAGATTTCAGGTCAATCCGTCCAGAACCTTTTCCGTAAAGTTGCCGACGGACGGATAAACCAACGCTACTGACAACGTTACCTCTTGGGGAAGGTAACAACTCTGCGGCAACGGGAGACGACATCAGCCCGGTCGTCTTACACCATTATCGGCATAAGCACGTCATACAGGCTGCTAGACAGAACCGAGAAAAATGACCATTTTTTAACGTTAACTTAAATGAGAGCTCGACCGCACCGGCTGCTATTGACAAAAGATTCAAATAAAAATAAATATTATGCCACTCCATTTTTGCAAATGAGTATTTTGACCACATCATCCTCTTTATGCATGTTGTCTTACTCCGAGCTGTATAAGGCTGTCGTAAATAAAGATAAAGTGCGATATAAATCTGATCCATTATTTTTACTAAAAGTATTTATCAAAAATTATAAGTTGTCTTTTTTAAAAAGGCCATGAAATATTAGCGGCTCTGGACGACTCTTATGTAGCTGGGTTGGACTGTAAAGGCTGCGGACCCCTGGTCTAAACTAAGATGATACAATGGTTTCCTAATATTTACATCTCCACTAACAAAGAAAAAACTTCCATTTGTAGCTCGCCTTCTTTGCTGCTGCATTCTGGGTAATCCTTACTCCCATGCTGGTGTCGGAGAATCTCAGGATCGAGGATGTTCAGCCTCAAACTCGCCTCAACTTCACCTTCTGAGAATCGGGACAGACCTTGCGCATGTTTGAGATTGAGGGCTGAGACAGGAACTGGAATTCAGCCTTTGTCCCGCGAGGCCGCCAGCGTCGCATTCTGGTTCTGGTTCTGGTTCTGGTCTTACCTCTGTAGTCGGTGCACCATGTGGGCCACCAGGGAGTCGGAGATGCCGGGGTACGCCTCCTCAGCCAGCAGGATGGCGTCCCTCAGCTCGTCCAGGACCAGCGGGTTCCCGTTCACCTGCTCCTGCCGCGCCTTCAGCTGAGGAGAGGACGCAGAGGTCAGACCTGGACCAGGCGGGGACGGAACAAGACCTGGACACTAACGGAAGACCAGGATAAAAACCCGGACAAACGCAGAGGTCAGACCTGGACCAGGAGGGGACGGACCAAGACCTGGACACTAACGGAAGACCAGGATAAAAACCCGGAGAGGACGCAGAGGTCAGACCTGGACCAGGAGGGGACGGACCAGGACCTGGACACTAACAGAAGACCAGGATAAAAACCCGGAGAGGACACAGAGGTCAGACCTGGACCAGGGGGGGACGGATCAGGACCTGGACACTAACGGAAGACCAGGATAAAAACCCGGAGAAACGCAGAGGTCAGACCTGGACCAGGAGGGGACGGACCAAGACCTGGACACTAACAGAAGACCAGGATAAAAACCCGGAGAGGACGCAGAGGTCAGACCTGGACCAGGAGGGGACGGACCAAGACCTGGTCACTAACGGAAGATCAGGATAAAAACCCGGAGAGGACACAGAGGTCAGACCTGGACCAAAAGAAAGGGAGGAGGGGATGGACCAGGACCTGGACGGACAAGGGAGACTGGACAGAGGAGGGGAAAACCGGACTAACTGGAAGACCAGGATAAAAACCCGGAGAGGACACAGAGGTCAGACCTGGACCAGGGGGGGACGGACCAAGACCTGGACACTAACTGGAAGACCAGGATAAAAACCCGGAGAGGACACAGAGGTCAGACCTGGACCAGGAGGGGACGGACCAGGACCTGGACACCAACGGAGGACCAGGATAAAACCTGGGTGGACACGGTGAGGGACAGACGCATCAGGACAGCTGATGGAACTCGGGACAAAAAGCATACGGGGACAAGTCCTTAAAATGGGGGGGTCAGGGTCTTTCGCACAACTTTTATCATCTCTTGTCCCCCCCGGGTCCTACTAAAAATCGACTGGGGGGGTCTCCAGGCCCGTCTGTGGCCCCTCTACCCATTGGGCAGGGTCGGGGGCCCCCTCCTGACCCTGTTGGGGGACCTCTGTCCACCAGATGGCGTGCCGTCCATCAGCCCTCCTTTTGTACACTTCCAATCCCTTTGTATTGGGTTCTCTTACCCCCCCGTCCACAAACCCGCATTTCGTACAGAGGGGGTCCCCGTCTGCAAGTGGCAAAACCGTCAGGGGACAGACCCTTTGAATGGGCGGTTCCCTACACTGTCCACGGGTCCTCCCGCAGTTCAGATCCCTTGTCCGCGGCTGTCCCCAAGACCCGTGTCCCTCTGTTCTGCCTGTTTGGACAGTGTCAGTCCCCGTGTCAGCCGTTGGATCCTAGACCGCTTTAAAGCGTCCCAAACACCCTGAACACGCCCAGAAGCACTGGGAATGCTTACTTTTTGAGGCCAACACAGCTGGGGGGGGTGTTCAAAGTTCCCCTTCAGGCCTTTTTAGGTGATGGACTCAGATCTGGGCCCCTATTAGCAGAGGATGTGGGGGCCCCTTGTGTCAACTGTCCCACTCAGTCTAAACAAATTTTGACAACTTTATCCAAAAGGCTCCTAGGCAGGCCTGGGAGTGTGCGCACGTGACCCATGTTGAGACTTTGACTATATCAGCACGTTGAGTCCCAAACGTGCACTTGGAGGCCATGCTCCTGCACGAGCATGGCCACGTGAAACAGGATCCACGTGCACGTGCCGGCATCCATGCACGTGCATCCTTGACCCCACGGGCAAAGGGTTACGGAATGACAAGAAATAGTGTAAAAGGATTGCCACTGGACAGCATATAAAAATGACTCAAGTTTCCCGCGCGTGCACGAGCATGAACGCATAATCCAGACTCGTGCACGTGATCAGGGCGCGCGTGCATGTGACTTGCATTAAAAATTTGATCATTTGGGCATGTTGAGTCCCAAATGTGCACACAGAGGTCTGATATTTTGCACGTGCATTGCCACGTGCATGTGCCAGCATCCATGCACGTGCTTCCTTCACTCCACTGTCGGAGGGTAAGGGAAAACAAGTGCAACTGGATTACCACTGGACCACGCCCATCATCGGGTCACGAGCGTGACCCCTGGCTGTGCACGTGCACAAAGATGCAAAACTCTTGAAATTTTTGGCACAATACGTGCGCGCACAGGCTCTCCTATTGACTCGTGCAGGCGCTTTGGGCCTTCATGAGCACGCGCAAGCTCGTGCACGTGACCCTAGTCGTGTGCACAAAGAAGTGTTTAAATTTTCCCATGCACAAGCCTTTCTCGTACATCATTTACGCACTGTGGGCTCATGCACGCATGCGAGGTCCATGCAAATGTGTCATTGGGTCATGTGTGCGCACCCTGGGCGTGTGCACATGGAAAACAAAGTGCATGTGTGCACAGAGCGCACCAGAAATTTTGAGATATTAGCTGTTCTTGAGCATGTCCACGCGCATCAACAGATTCGTGCTCATGCCCATGGATCTTGCACGTGATCTGGGACACGTGCACAAGCCTCAGAGCGTGCACCCGAGTCCCAAGCGCGTCCAAAAATTAAAAAATGTATGTAGACACAGAGCGCACCAGAAAATGGTAAGGTTTTTGCTGTGCATGTGCACGCACATTAACAGGCTTGTGCATGATCCCAGGGATCGTGCATGTTTCCCAGCTCACGTGCACACATAACAGTGGCCTGGAACCAGGGCTAGTGGAGAGACGCCTGGTCCAAAATACTTAATACTTGGTCATAGAGTTTTGGGCCTGACAGGGTCTGTTCCTCTAATCCCTTTGTCCAAGGTCAATCATTTGACCAAGCTTTGACCCCTCCAACTAAAACTGTACACTTTCGAGCCCATAAAATTGCAGGTCAGGGTGGACTCGTGGTTAGAGGCTATCAGTCGGTCAAAGTTGAGCCCATCAGGGTGAAACTGATTGAGCCCAGCTCGTTGGGGCTAATTGAGTTGGCCACTTCAATTTCAGCCTCCTAGGACCAAGAATGGCCGAGTTATGGCCTCTGTCCACAAAGTCTCCCCAAGTCAAATATTGGGGGACCTGAAGTGGACACTTCGTTGGACACTGTACTTTAAAATTGGTAAATATGAGTTATGGCCTTGGGGAAAAACTGCCCGCATGGGTCGCATTGGGAGGGCTAATGTACAGTATAAAAACTCGGTCACATGAAGTTCTGGAGGGCTGAAAATTGAAGCGTGGGCTCCTAGAGGTCTCCTGATCCAAATGTGTGAATATGAAGTCATTTAGAGAATGTCAAAATTGTCTGCCAATTTTGACACAAGGGGGTCCAGGGAGGCTACGTGAGACCAGGTCAGGGTCTACGTGAGACCAGGTCAGGGTCTACGTGAGACCAGGTCAGGGTTTACCGCGTACCTCGGCGAGCGCTGGAGAGATGACGGTGGCCAGGCTCTGTGAATAAGGCCTCTTTGGAATGTCTTGAGTCTGCGGAGAGGACGAAGAGGACGGGGACAAGTCAGAAAAGCTCAACTTCACCCTGAAAATGAAGCCTGCTGGGACGGCGCCGGCTCACCTGGTCCGGTCCCCCAGACTGTCCCTCCCCATTCTGCAGTTTCTTGGGGTCCTTCTCCCGGATGGTGAAGATCCAGTCATCGCTGCCGAAGTCGTTCCCGCCTGACGCCTGCCCGTCCTGCTCTCTGAGGAATTTCAGGAGGACATCAGACCCCCCCGTCTCTGTTAACCCTATAACTGAGGAGGAAGCTGGCATAAAGAGGAGGAGGCTGGACTTACGAGTCTGACTCGTCTGAGCTGGACTCGGTGGTTCTGGACTGCTCCGCCTTCCACCGCTTGTATTTGTCCACCAGCTCGGTCAGGTAGGACGTCTTCTTGGCGTGGCGGACGATCAGCTTATGCTTCAGCAGCTCTTTGGCAGTCGGCCTCTGAGTGAAGAAGCAGAAACCAGTGAAACCAGTGGAACCAGTGAAACCAGCAGCTGGAAAAGTTACAAACACCACCTGGAAATGGAAAACATGCGTACAAAACTGGGCTCCTTGTTGAGGCAAGCCTCCACAAACTCCTTCAGAGGTTTGCTGTAGTTGCCCTCTAGTGTGGGGGGGTTGTTCTTTGGGATGAGGAACAAAACCTTCATGGGATGGAGCTCGGAGTGGGGGGGCTCGCCTTTCGCCAGCTCGATGGCCGTGATGCCCAGAGACCAGATATCAGCCTGCAACACCCGAGAGACGGAGACAAGGGTCAAGACAGGACGCTGCAGCACTGTCTGAGGCCTCCCGAGACCTCCCCCTGACCGGCAGCGCCTGGAGGGTCATTGGGGGGGGGGGGGGGACTACTGTGTCTGGCCTCGTGTTTCCTCTGTCCGCTAAAAATCTGCCTTCAGTGGGATTACTGGACTTTACAGCAAGGCAAGTTTATCTGTATAGCACATTTCATGTACAGGACAATTCAGAGTGCTTTACATGAAACATTATAAACATTACAGCGGGTGCAAAAAGGAGGGGAAAAAGAACAAGAAAGTAGAAGCATGATTTAAAATTAAAAACATTGAAAACATTAAAGATTAAGAGAGAGAATACAGAGACGTGCAGATTTTAACTTGAACAAAATCTACGTAAATGCAGCTGAGAACAGGTGGGTCTTCAGCCTGAATTTAGATAAACTGTTTCAGCTGATCTGAGACTTTCTGGGAGTTTGTTCCAGACATGTGGAGCATAGAAGCTGAACGCAGCTTCTCCATGTCTGGTTCTGACTCTGGGAACTGATGAAAGACCGGATCCAGGTCTGGTTCTGACTCTGGGAACTGATGAAAGACCGGATCCAGGTCTGGTTCTGACACTGGGAACTGATGAAAGACCGGATCCAGGTCTGGTTCTGACACTGGGAACTGATGAAAGACCGGATCCAGGTCTGGTTCTGACACTGGGAACTGATGAAAGACCGGATCCAGGTCTGGTTCTGACACTGGGAACTGATGAAAGACCGGATCCAGATGACCCGAGGGGTCTAGTAGGTTCATACTGGGTCAGAGGTCACTGATGTATTTTGGGCCTGAACCATTCAGAGCTTTATAGATGGTTTCTGAGCAACGTCACAGATAGGATGCGCACGCAACCAGGGGGCAAGAAAACAGAGGAAAAGCATTATTGAACTATGAGAATACATGTGTTTTACATACAAAACTCAACTTTTAATGCAGAGTAGGTCAAGATATGACGTGAAAGTGTCGGGGAAATATAATGTTTGAGTCCTGGTATTTGTTCGGTTGCAAAAATCAAACATTAATGCATGTGAACAGTTGAAAATGGTGAAAATAGGACAGTAGGAGTGACTGATGTTCAGAAAACCCTCCCAGATAACTTAATACATCATAGTCTGAACCGGAATTAGTCTTTCACCATGGTCACATGTAGGATTAAACCACGGCGGAGGCAGAAATTATTCCCGTATTCTAGTGGGAAGACTGTAATAGCAGCATCACCGCCGCGATCGGCTGCATGACATAAACTGTAAACACTGTGTGTGACAGCCGTCCTCTGCTGCTTAGACACGAACTTAAAAAAGAAGAAGAAACTGATGGTGGAGCCGTTTACGAACGTTCTCGTGACATAACAACGCATCCCGGAGATTTAGTACGAAGTACGGGGTCGTAAATCAGATGGCGTTTGAGTTTGTACCGTTAGCTTGTTAGCAGTTAGCTAGTCTGTCTGCTGTCCACCAGGATCTCATCCACAATAAAGCAGAACGTTACACAAGCAGCGAAACTCACCGACAGCAATGCGTGTTCGTCCCTAACAGCTGGAATCAGCTCCTTTCCAAACGTAGTGATGATGTCGTCTTTGCCTGGTTTAATCCCAAACTAGTGAAAGTTGCTCCTGTATGGAGGAGGTGAGGACGACACGGAGCTGAACTGAACCTGCTGCAGGCTGCAGATTGTTGTGGCCTCTTTTGGTTCTAACAAAGAGTCTAAACGAAAGTTTAAGCCGCTTTCTAACTCAGGTTTTTCAGGCAAATTTCAAATGAGGTCCAACACGAATAATATCCATGTTTTAACAAGAAAAATGCCGTTTCCAGGTGATGACTCCGTTGCCAAGTTAGTGTAATTGTGATAGAAACACAACACAGC
Organism: Atherinomorus stipes; assembly: GCA_023101725.1. Lineage (NCBI taxonomy): Eukaryota > Metazoa > Chordata > Actinopteri > Atheriniformes > Atherinidae > Atherinomorus > Atherinomorus stipes. Next base: position 42,512 of record JALJCO010000489.1, read on the forward strand.
AACGCAGCGTCGGTATTTTGTTATTCGTCATCAAAATACAGATTTATTCAATATAATTTAAAACACAACGATCTCTGTTAGTTTCGTCGGGTTACTTTACATTTTTATGAATGATATGAGTGCGTGTTTGACCGTAGACTCCAATACAAAACACAGGCTTTTTGCCCCCTGGTTGCGCGCGCAATCAGTGTTGCCAACTCTTCGTGAAGAGATGTCGCCATCGGCTGACCCCAAAGTCGCCAAAGGACGTCACCAACTCATTAATATGATCACGTGCATGCACAAAATGATGACCGGGAGGAGCAATATAAACTTCACCAGGAAAAGTTGCTAGATTTGTCGCGAGTCGCTTTTTTGAAAATAAGTCGCTACAGGGGTCTGAAAAGTCGTTAAATATAGCGACAAAGTCGCTAAGTTGGCAACAATGCGGGCAACTGCCAATGTTTGTTAACGGGAAACCCATCTATAGACCAGCAGCAGAACTTTAAAGTCTATTCTCTGACGGACCGGCAACTAGTGTAAAGACGTCAGAACTGGACTGATGTGGTCCACTTTTCTGGTCTTCTGAAGTTCTGAATGAATAGTTCTGAATGAGCTGCAGCTGTTTAACTGGACCAGTAAAGACGCTGTTACAGTAACCAAGCGGACCGAAGATGAATGATGGACTAGGTTTTCCAGATTTTCCTGAGACATCAGATCTTTTATCTTTGAGATGTTCTTCAGGTGATAGTAGGCTGATTTAGTGATCGCTTTGATGTGTTTTTCAAAGTTTAGGTCTGAGTCCATCACTTCAGCCAGATTTCTGGCCCGATTGCTGGTTTTTAGGTGTATGGATTGAAGCTCTATGACGACCTGCTGTCGTTTCTCTTTGGCTCCAAAAACAATCACCTCAGTTTTGTTTTTGTTCAGCTGAAGAAAGTTGAGGCACAATCAGTCATTAATCTCCTTAACACATTTACCAAGAGCCTGTACAGGATCCTGGTCTCCTGGTGACACTGTAATATATAGAGATGTCCCGATCCGATCACGTGATTTCAGACTCGATCGGAATCGGCTGTTACTTCCCGATCAGGGATGGGTTAAATGTTTCCTTTACTGATACGGCAGCAGCGGGCTGCTCCTCTTTTTCCTCTGCGTGGTTTCCTCTCAGTTTCGGTTTTATGACCAGCGGTTGGTTTGATTCTGCCTCATGTGAACCGCCCCGTCCTGCACGCAGCTCAGTGCTGTTTACAGCATCACCGGGCGGTGCAGGAGTTTAAATGTAACGCACCAGCAGGCAGCAGCCTGTTCACTCAGACATAACTACAGGGAAGGCGGCTGCAGCTGAACTGAGCCGCTTTTAAAAGGTTTGATCCATTAATCAAAGCAAACAACAATAAGTCAACATAACGTGCAACACGTGGTTCATATTTAGCGAAGCAACGCGACAATGTGCTGGTTTAACGTTAGTTGTGCAGCGCGTGCATCGCTGCGGGTTTGACGGGGCTGCTGGTTGACGTGACCCGCGGAGAAGTGACAGAAAAAAGAAAAGAAAGCTGCTTAAACTTTGTTTGCCATTAATGAACGGAGTAAAACCGAAGCACACATTACATTAGGCCTATCTGTTGTTTCAGAGTTTATTTGAAGTCTAGTGTTGGTTTTATTTGCTAAAATAAAAATAAAAATAATCATGTGTTTCCAAGCTTCAGAGAAATGGAGAAATAACCAGCTTCCTTTGTGATTTCCACAGACATGCATAAATGATTACTTACTCATTAATTTGACGTTAGTTTGGTATATAAATGTATGCTAAATATGTTTTCTTTTTTAGAATATGGCTGGAATAATGTAATTGATCAGAGGAGGTGTCATAATAAAGTAAAATAAGAATAAATAAAATGAAAAAATACAACAAATATGGCACCTCCTGATTCCCCAATTGCACCTTCGAGCTGATAGGATTCAGAATCAGATTAGGCAGCAGTGTTTCCCCTACAGACCACTGCTGTAGGGAAACACTGTCTTTTTCTCTTAAATTTTCATTTTATTATAGAAGTATCGGATCGGGACTCGGTATCGGCCGATCCTCAAAATCAAATGACTCGTACTCGGAATCGGGGCCAAAAAACCCTGATCGGGACATCTCTCGTAATATACCTGTGTATCATCTGCGTAGCCATGCATCCAGAATGAATGAATGGATGAATGGATGGATGGATGGATGGATGGATGGATGGATGAATGAATGAATGGATGGATGGATGGATGGATGGATGGATGGACGTGGACTTCAGGAGAGCCTGTCCAGGATGCTCCACTGACAAAGGTGATCAATGGTGCTGAGGTGGAGCAGGTGCAGCACCAAGTTCCTGGGTGTCCACATCTCCCAAGACCTGTCCTGGGACACCAACACCACGGCCTTGCCCAAGAAAGCCCAACAGGGACTCTACTTTCTGTGGAAACTGAGAAGAGCAATGGCCCCGCCCCCCATCATGCACTCCTTCTACAGGGGCACCATGGAGAGCATCCTGACCAGCAGCATCGCTGTGTGGCACGGAGTCTGCACCGCATCCTCCCACAAGACCCTGCAAGGCACCGTGAAAGCAGCTGGGAAGATCCTCGCTGTCCCCCTCCCCTCTCTATTGGACATTTATCACTCCCACCTCACCTGCAGAGCCCCCAAGATCACAGGTGACCCCTACCACCCAACCCCACCCACAGTGTCTTCACCTTGCTGCCATCAGGGAGGAGGCTGCAGAGTCTCCGGGCCAGAACCAGAACCAGCAGGCTCAGAGACAGCTTTTTCCTCTAGGCAGTGAAGATGCTCAACTCCCTCCCTGCTCTGCCCCCACTTGCCCCCCCGACTCTGCCCGCTCACAAACTCACCCACCTCAGAACTGCACACCTCACTTTATCATCACAATGGCACCAGTTGAACACTGCAGAACATTGCACTAAATGGCACTACTACATATTGCACTGTTGCATCCATCAGGACTGCTGCTCAGTTTACTCTGCATATGCATTACTGCACTATTCCCGACGGGCGGATTCTTATATTTCATATTTTTATCTTTTTTGTGTTTTTATCTTATAGTTTGTTTTTATTGAATGCACCTTGGGTCAAGAGACATGTAATTAATCTGTGCCGTATGTCACATGCAGCACACTTGACAATAAATTGAAGTTGGTTGGTTGGTTGGTTGGATGGATGGATGGATGGATTTCTAGATTAATGGATGGATAGATGGATGGATGGATTTCTACATTAATGGATGGATGAAAGGTTTTCTATATCAATGGATGGATGGATGGATGGATTTCTACATTAATGGATGGATAGATGGATGAATGGATTTCTACATTAATGGATGGATGAAAGGTTTTCTATATCAATGGATGGATGGATGGATGGATGGATGCATGGCTGAATGGATGGATATGTAGAGGGAGGGATGGATGGATGGCTATATTAATGGATGGATGGATGGCTATATAAATGGATGTATGCATATATGGAAGGATTTTTACATTAATGGATGGATGGTTTTCTATATCAATGGATGGAAGGATGGATGGATGGCTATATAAATGGATGTATGCTTGTATGAAAGGATTTCTACATGAATGGATAGATGGATGGATGGAAGGATTTCTATATTAATGGATGGATGGATGGATGGATGGATGGATGGATGGATGGATGGAAGGATTTCTATATTAATGGATGGATGGATGGATGATGGAGGAGGAGTCCAGGTATCTGAGGCGAGCCAGCACCTGCCTCGGTTCACCTGCATGGGTCCCTGAACTCACCTTGGAGTCGTAGGCGGACTGCTTGATGACCTCGGGGGCCATCCAGAACGGCGTGCCCACGAAGGTGTTGCGTTTGATCTGCGTGTCGGTGAGCTGGCCGGCCACGCCGAAGTCCGCCAGCTTCACCTCTCCCTGCTCGCTCAGCAGCACATTGGCGGCTGTGGACGGAGACGGTGGAGAGTAAGAGACGTCCAAGTCACAGCCGCTAGGATCACTGATCCCCCCCATGTGCATCAGCACATGTCCCTGACACACACCCCCCACCCCGCCCCAGCTACCTTTGATGTCCCGGTGGATCTTCTTCTCTGAGTGTAGGTACTCCAGGCCCTTCAGGATCTCTCTCAGGATTGTGGCGATCTGGGTCTCATCCAAAGCTCCAGGCTCCATCTGTGACAGGAAAACAAAGAGACGTGAGAACCGAGCTTCTGGATGGTAACACGCTCTGATCCAGAAGTCCAGCGGTGGATTAGAACCGAGCTTCTGGATGGTAACACGCTCTGATCCAGAAGTCCAGCAGTGGATCAGAACCGAGCTTCTGGATGGTAACACGCTCTGATCCAGAAGTCCAGCGGTGGATTAGAACCGAGCTTCTGGATGGTAACACGCTCTGATCCAGAAGTCCAGCGGTGGATTAGAACCGAGCTTCTGGATGGTAACACGCTCTGATCCAGAAGTCCAGCGGTGGATAAGAACCGAGCTTCTGGATGGTAACACGCTCTGATCCAGAAGTCCAGCGGTGGATAAGAACCGAGCTTCTGGATGGTAACACGCTCTGATCCAGAAGTCCAGCGGTGGATTAGAACCGAGCTTCTGGATGGTAACACGCTCTGATCCAGAAGTCCAGCGGTGGATAAGAACCGAGCTTCTGGATGGTAACACGCTCTGATCCAGAAGTCCAGCGGTGGATTAGAACCGAGCTTCTGGATGGTAACACGCTCTGATCCAGAAGTCCAGCGGTGGATTAGAACCGAGCTTCTGGATGGTAACACGCTCTGATCCAGAAGTCCAGCGGTGGACAAGAACCGAGCTTCTGGATGGTAACACGCTCTGATCCAGAAGTCCAGCGGTGGATAAGAACCGAGCTTCTGGATGGTAACACGCTCTGATCCAGAAGTCCAGCGGTGGATAAGAACCGAGCTTCTGGATGGTAACACGCTCTGATCCAGAAGTCCAGCGGTGGATTAGAACCGAGCTTCTGGATGGTAACACGCTCTGATCCAGAAGTCCAGCGGTGGATTAGAACCGAGCTTCTGGATGGTAACACGCTCTGATCCAGAAGTCCAGCGGTGGATTAGAACCGAGCTTCTGGATGGTAACACGCTCTGATCCAGAAGTCCAGCGGTGGATTAGAACCGAGCTTCTGGATGGTAACACGCTCTGATCCAGAAGTCCAGCGGTGGATTAGAACCGAGCTTCTGGATGGTAACACGCTCTGATCCAGAAGTCCAGCGGTGGATCAGAACCGAGCTTCTGGATGGTAACACGCTCTGATCCAGAAGTCCAGCGGTGGATTAGAACCGAGCTTCTGGATGGTAACACGCTCTGATCCAGAAGTCCAGCGGTGGTTTAGAACCGAGCTTCTGGATGGTAACACGCTCTGATCCAGAAGTCCAGCGGTGGATTAGAACCGAGCTTCTGGATGGTAACACGCTCTGATCCAGAAGTCCAGCGGTGGATTAGAACCGAGCTTCTGGATGGTAACACGCTCTGATCCAGAAGTCCAGCGGTGGATTAGAACCGAGCTTCTGGATGGTAACACGCTCTGATCCAGAAGTCCAGCGGTGGATTAGAACCGAGCTTCTGGATGGTAACACGCTCTGATCCAGAAGTCCAGCGGTGGATAAGAACCGAGCTTCTGGATGGTAACACGCTCTGATCCAGAAGTCCAGCGGTGGATTAGAACCGAGCTTCTGGATGGTAACACGCTCTGATCCAGAAGTCCAGCGGTGGATTAGAACCGAGCTTCTGGATGGTAACACGCTCTGATCCAGAAGTCCAGCAGTGGATTAGAACCGAGCTTCTGGATGGTAACACGCTCTGATCCAGAAGTCCAGCAGTGGATCAGAACCGAGCTTCTGGATGGTAACACGCTCTGATCCAGAAGTCCAGCGGTGGATTAGAACCGAGCTTCTGGATGGTAACACGCTCTGATCCAGAAGTCCAGCGGTGGATTAGAACCGAGCTTCTGGATGGTAACACGCTCTGATCCAGAAGTCCAGCGGTGGATTAGAACCGAGCTTCTGGATGGTAACACGCTCTGATCCAGAAGTCCAGCGGTGGATTAGAACCGAGCTTCTGGATGGTAACACGCTCTGATCCAGAAGTCCAGCGGTGGATCAGAACCGAGCTTCTGGATGGTAACACGCTCTGATCCAGAAGTCCAGCGGTGGATTAGAACCGAGCTTCTGGATGGTAACACGCTCTGATCCAGAAGTCCAGCGGTGGATCAGAACCGAGCTTCTGGATGGTAACACGCTCTGATCCAGAAGTCCAGCGGTGGATTAGAACCGAGCTTCTGGATGGTAACACGCTCTGATCCAGAAGTCCAGCGGTGGATTAGAACCGAGCTTCTGGATGGTAACACGCTCTGATCCAGAAGTCCAGCGGTGGATCAGAACCGAGCTTCTGGATGGTAACACGCTCTGATCCAGAAGTCCAGCGGTGGATTAGAACCGAGCTTCTGGATGGTAACACGCTCTGATCCAGAAGTCCAGCGGTGGATTAGAACCGAGCTTCTGGATGGTAACACGCTCTGATCCAGAAGTCCAGCGGTGGATCAGAACCGAGCTTCTGGATGGTAATTTATTAGAGGAGGTGTCATAATAAAGTAAAAAAAGAATAAATAAAAGAAAAAGAATATTAGGATTTCTGACTCCTTAATTCCACCTTCTAGCTCTGGTTTAAAATTAGGATTCAGAATCAGATGTCTGTATCAGGACAGGAGAAACACGGTCTTTTATCTGTCTTTTCTAAAGTTTCGGATCAGGACTCGGTATGAGCCGATTCTCATCAGGGGCAGAAACCCTGATCAGGACATGTTTCGTGTTTATGAGCACTAAAAGCACTGAAGTGCAAGATAAATATGAATACATTATTAGAACCAAGTTCCACTGTTGGTTCAGTGAGAACAGAAAATGACGCGCACCCCTGGTCATCCAAGTTATGAAAATCTGCAAATTAGTCATTAGAATATTCAACTATTCGATAAAATAATTGTCCGAATAATGGTTTAAAACGAATCGTTTACCCCCAGCCTTGCTCAGAGTGCTGCAGCATGGCGGCGTTCTGACCACAAAATCGTCGTTCTGCTACATGCGCGTATCTGTCAGGTTTGTGACGTAGTCATGGATCAGACCAGGACTCGGTCTGGTTTCAGCTCTGCAAGCTTCCAGCACTCACCAGGTCCAAGGCCGAGCCGCCTCCTAGATACTCCATGATGATCCACAGCTTCGTGTCCTGCAGCATGGAGACAAGAAGAGGAGGCGCTGAGACGTTCGAGTCACCCCGCCGGGCGTCCCCGTCTGTCCCCGCGGAGCTGCGGCAGCAGGGGGACGTCCGGACACGGAGCGGGACTCACCTTCAGGTAGGAGCCGTAATACTTGGTGACGAAGGGGCTGTCGCACTGGCTCAGCACGGTGATCTCCTGCTGGATGTCCTCGATCTCGTCCTCCGCCTCCTCCAGGTCGATGATCTTGATGGCCACCACCTTCTGGCTGCGGTTGTCGATGCCTTTGAAGACCTCGCCGAACGAACCTTTCCCGATGCGCTCCAGCTTGGTGAACAGCTCCTCCGGGTCCGCCCTGGCGTTCTGGTGGGGGGGGGGGGGGACACGAAGGACTGAATCAGCCAATGATGGAGGAGGATGTAGAGGAAGGGGAACGACCAGCCAGGCAGTGTTCTTACAGGATACAATAACTCGCAGTGAACCGTTTAGAAGAGCGAGGAGAGGAAGGAGGTGCAGGTCCACCAGGAGCATCAGAACCAGAACGTGTTGATGTGACTGACTGGTGGATTACGCAGCCAGAAACGTTCCAGAAAGAAAAACCAACTCCAAGTACGTCACGCAGAAACACAAATGAATGCAAATGAAACTACAGTTTGGAAAACGTCGGCATTAGAAAAACGACCGAGACCAGAGCGGTCCACCTCATCACCAGTCCTGGTGCACATACGTTCTGGCCATGAGAGAGTTTCCACACGACACCGAAGCGAATCAGCCTGACGTGTCGCCGAGGCTGAGCAGCGAGGCCGTCGCTCAGTTATGTTTGAACACGCTTCTAATGACTAGAAGCTCGGACATGCGACCGATACAATTCAAGGTTTTACACAGTTCAATATACAGGACAGAGGCGGTCCACACTGATCATGTCCTCGTGGACCAGGACACGGATCCGTCAGACCGGGACAGAGGCGGTCCACACTGATCATGTCCTCGTGGACCAGGACACGGATCCGTCAGACCGGGACAGAGGTGGTCCACACTGATCATGTCCTCGTGGACCAGGACACGGATCAGTCAGACCGGGACAGAGGCAGTCCACACTGATCATGTCCTCGTGGACCAGGACACGGATCAGTCAGACCTGGATTGAGGCGGTCCACATTGATCATGTCTGTGGACCAGGACACGGATCAGTCAGACCGGGACAGAGGCGGTCCACACTGATCATGTCCTCGTGGACCAGGACACGGATCAGTCAGACCGGGACAGAGGCGGTCCACACTGATCATGTCCTCGTGGACCAGGACACGGATCCGTCAGACCGGGACAGAGGCGGTCCACACTGATCATGTCCTCGTGGACCAGGACACGGATCAGTCAGACCGGGACAAGGCGGTCCACACTGATCATGTCCTCGTGGACCAGGACACGGATCAGTCAGACCGGGACAGGCGGTCCACACTGATCATGTCCTCGTGGACCAGGACACGGATCCGTCAGACCGGGGACAGAG
>JALJCO010000491.1:0-247032 GCA_023101725.1 Atherinomorus stipes
AAAACTATAGAAAAATTGTTTTACAACAGCATTTTTTTTCTTCACACTGGAGTTCAGACAGTTCCAATGAAGCTCAAATGAAATATTAATGTAACAAAATCAAATATAAAAAGCAGAGAAGGATGGAAATCTGTAGATTTATTTGCTGAATAGAATAAAGTAACAAAGTTGCGTGAAACTGCCTTCCTTCTAAACACAAAGTGGAACGATGTTCTTATGGTGAATTTTAGCCATCGGGTGTTTCAGGATGAGATTCTCGCCATATTTGATCATGAGGGAAAAGTAGGTTTTATTGACTTTTTGCTATGAATATAGAGACTTTTTGGGCTTTACACTTTCTCAGAAAGTCTTTGAAATTAGCTCAATACTTTGTGAACTAGTGGATACGTCGTGGAAATCTGGCAGAGCTGGAGGTGGGATGGATGGATGGATGGAAGTTTCTGAGATTTTTACTTATTGTTATTATTTAGTTATCTTCAAAACCCCAATCTGGCATTATCTTGGTGAGCGAGGCAGTTTTCCGGTATGTGGGAATCTGACAGTTATCCAGGCTTACATTTAGAGGATGGGCGCAGGATGACCATCTGATACTGTATGTCATGCAATTAAGTGCTCAGTTTTTTTGAGGGGTCACAGTTACAAACGCATGTTATCTTTGCAGGGGGTCTTGGCTCAAAAGTCTGGGAACCACTGGTGTACATTTTAAACTAACCAGTGTCAACTTCATAAGCCTACAGTAGCGTTAGCATTGCGTTTGCAATGGTCACAGGGTCAGTGTTGAGATGCGTCGCTGACATGTGACAGCAAAAGAAAATAAAACAGAAGAGAAAAAATGTTGGGAAAAAATGTAGGGTAAGAAGAAGCCAAAGACAAAAGCTGTACAACTGTAGCTTTCCCCCTAAGGATTTATGAAGTTGATTTGATTTGGTAGAAAGGCTGTGTGAGAGCCTGAAACTGATGTCAGGTTGTGGAAGTGAACTCTGACGTTACCACTGCCGACTCGTGGCTTTAAAAACCATGGCAACGTAAAAGACACATGGCAACATTTGAAATGTATGTACCTATTTACATACGTAAGGGAGCATAAATTAAGTTTACTTGCCTGTAGGCTCCGCCTCTTTCCCTTCATGCTGTGTTCACGTGCAGAGCAGATGTCTGACAGCAGAGTTTCCCACCACTGCTGCATCTCTGGAGGCGGCAGTACAGATCCAGGCATGAAAAGTTCCCCTTTCTGCTGTTTGTCAGCCACTTACCAGCAACTTGTCTACTAATTCGATTGCACAGACGGACGCATGCATTCCCAGGGGGAACGATTGCAGAGCTTAAATGAATGCCCAGAACAAGGACGTTTCCACACGCCAAGTTTGGACACCGTGCGTGATGACGTATTTGCGGGAGAAATCGTTCAGCCAGTGATAGTGCTGTAATTGTGCACTATTACCGCACTACTTCTGGCAGAAAAAGGCAGAACTCATTCCTGCATCTGTACAGCTCCAGTTAGGTAATCGCGACCTTGTCCATGTGAAATGAGCTATTCTGAGCATTTTGACAATGTGGCACTAACAATCTAGCTACAGCTGAGTCACTGGGTGCATTTACACCAAGATAGTCCAGGGACTCTGTCCGATTGGGCGGAGATTTCTGAAAAATTTCACACCTTTCTTTGCTTCGGTTTTGTGTTCATACTACAGTAGCCGAAGCGAACCAAACCGCCTGGTTAAACCACCATAGCTTAAACAACTGTTCGCTGGGGTTGACACACCCCAATAAAACCACTGAACAATGATGAAAAAGCAGGAAGAAGAAGAAAACCAGACTCCGTGATTAAAGTGGAAATATTTCTGCTTCTTATTATTGGGCTACTCCATCTGTCTACACATTTTCCAGTTGTTTTTCGTTGACATCTTGACCTTAATTTCTTCAAACAACCAACATTTGCTTTGTTTTTCCTCAAAAGATAATCTACCCCACTTCTTCCTACTTCTTCTTCTTCTGCTTGGTTATGGTTGACAAACATCATTTCTATTAGGTTGCCTGGATAGTCCGATAGACCATTTGCAAGTGAACAGAGACCCCCGCCTTTCAGGTGGACCAGAGTCTGTTTCTTTGGTGCGCACCAGAGTGGGGTTGGTGTTCAGACTGCACTAAACAAAGCGGACAATCCATGGAAGCGGACCACGGCCGGTTTAAAGTGGACCAAACAGCCAGAGTGTGAACGCACCCAGCATAGAGGAGCATGACTCCCTCCCCCTAAATGCTGATGCACCCCCTCCACACACACCAACCTGCCTGTGGTTTGTCTGTATGTGCACTCAAAGCAATGGATTTTGAAAATACTGCGTTCATGTGTGATAAAATAATTATCACTGACTGTTAATTAACGTTATAATGAGCCCAGCTCCACAAAATATTAAAACCATCAATTTCATTGTAATATAATTTGTTTCTTTTTCCCCCTTCTCATAGTTTTGCCCTCAGTTAGTGGGATAAAATCCTGTATTTTTGTTGATGGCCCATTTAAGAAACAGTACAATACCATACAATGCAGCAGCAATAGACTGTAATCCATGCCTTTGTATACAGATTTCACAGAGGAGATCAAAGGCATTCTCTAATCTGAGAATGGCTTCCAATCCAGTAAAGAGCTTTTAGTGCTACTCCATTGTATAAAAACAATGACACACACACACACATCCAGCGGAACACCTCAACACCTGGTGTATATACGGTGGCGACGATGGCAGTTGGTCACAGATGTGGCCATCTGGCATCTACTCTGACTGTGATTGCATTTATCTACTCGCTTGTGTGTTTATGTGCGCGCCTGAGTCCGTGTATGTGTTTAAAAAGAACAGTGAGTCCTAGAACAGAGCTGCTTTACTCCATACTGGTAACTTTCTGAGGAAAAAAAACATAACGATACACCTGGGGGCTGGATTAGGAAGTACAAGCTGTTAGCAGAGAAGAGAGAAAATCTGAGATGAGATTGTGCTGTTGACAGTGATACTTAGAAAGAGAGATGAAGGCTGTTCAGATAGAGACACCGAGTAAAAAGACAGAGACTTGTGGTGGACGGAAATCTCTCTTTTGATCCGCTCCCTGTAAAGGTCTGGATATGTGTGAGCTGTAAGTGTGGCGGTATTTGCCGCAGTGATACAGGAGAGAAATCCATGTGGGCTTAGACGTCCTGTAAGTTGTTGATCTGGCAGCCAACCAGCAGCTGAAGCATCGTGGCTAAGTCGTAGCTTTGCGCTGCGGCGGTGACAGGTAACGGTGTCGTTACACGGTGCTCTCAGCAGGGTGCATTCATGACTCCGTTTGAAGTGGAGGAGCTGGTATGGCTTTAAGATAATCCTACCGGCTGCTGCTTGGCTTTGTCCAACAGGTAACAGGTTCGAGGACGGAGAGTCGAACAAACCTGCTGGACCAGCTCAACACACCTGCAGCTGCTTTTTGGCTCAAACCAACATGTTTCCTTTAGCTCTGCCCCATTTGCTGCTCCCCGTATTTGTCTGGCAAGCAAACATCTTGTCTCGCCAATCAGTGTCGCCCCTTCTGTCAGGGCAAATCACGCATTCAGGATCGCAACCACCTCATGTGCAGCTCTATTATCTTTTACTAGCATCCTGACTGCTTCTCTCCTTCTTCCTCTGTCCTTTTTGTCAGCCAGGTAATCTTGTTTTTTCTTAAGTTATGTATTCCTCCTCCTCCTCTCCGTCCATCCTTTCAACGCAGGAAAGCCTTCCTTCTCTCTGATGCTCGTCTTACATCCTCCCTATTTATCCTCCATCCTTTTTTCTCCTTTGTCTTCTTGTTTGCTTTGAGGTCGACCCCTTCATCTGTCTCTTGCTCCATAGAGGGGGAGGATGAGGGGGAGAAGGGGAGGACGAAGGTAGCTCTGATTCACCCTCCTCTTGTTATCTCATTAAAATGGCTGTCAGAGCACACTGCAATTACCAAAGTAACTATGCCACTATTCTCCTCTGACTATTCTGCCTCTGCCTTTGTGTGTTTGCATGTGTGTATTCAGGAATGTTTACAGTGTGTGTGTTTGTCTCGGCTTGTATGGATGTGTTGATTGTGCTGGTCAATATATGTGTCGGTTCAGACCACCCACAGACACCTTGCATGACCTCTCTGCAACATAATGAGCCATTTGAAGAATACTCATGAAAAGGTATTAAAAAGATTTTCTTTGTGTTGGTTTGAGACACAGTTCACATGGTCATGGTGACATAGATGTAAATGGTTATTATTATGTGAAATACAGCTTTCAGTGTAATGCAAACAGCTTCTCTGATGCAGAGTTTTAGATAATAGAGAGAATAACTTCAGCTTCGGTTTCAAGAAACATGGGGATGGTTTTTTTTTTCCCTAGAATTTACTACATCAGAATAAACAGCACAAGCAGCCAGTTCTCATTGGAGATCCTGTAAATCACAGAATTTATTTCAACAGGGATGTGGTTGATGTGGACGGCAACGTTTTGTGTGTTTAGCTTGGAGGGAGGAAATAATCCAGTCAGTAATCCAGGAAAAGGATATTTGATGTTATACATTATTACAGGGTAAGCTTCCTAACATGAACTGTGTCATTATTAAACCTGAACCATCTACATTATAATACATAAACATGTCATTTTTACATGTCTAATCCAAACCATGCTGGTTTTAATACCGAACTTTCACCATGTTTGGTCCTGGACAGGACGCAGTTCCAAGTTTTTCACCTGGTAAAAAATGATGTAACAATACATTAATGTAGATATATAGATAAATATTAGAGCTGGGTATTTTTAAGAACCCAACGATTCTTTGGGTTGCTATTATATAATGATTTAATTCAATATTGATGTACATGTCTCGATATCAATTCAAAAGAAGAAGAAACTGTTTTGTACACTTTTAGGTATTTATTTTCATGCCCATGTGAACAAAGTTTGTATGTCACCTCATAGTTTTGGGTAAAAAAACGTCTGAAAAAAAACAAAAAAAAATTTTGCCATTTTTGTGTTTTATGATGTAACGTGGCCTTCGTCCATACAACGTAACACACACAGCACCCCTCACATCAGGAGATGAATCGATTCAGAGGATTTGCAAACGATATTGAATTGCACAGGGAGGCATTGATTAATTGATATTTTTACCCACCAATGATGATAAATATAATGAAATATAAGCTGAACATTTTTGTGAATAAGGTACTATAAAAGTGCCTCTTAAATCAGTACGCGATATCTTCTGTTGATTGCTACTATCCACTGAATGGATGTAACGTGGGAGTTGCTGTTAGCAGCTGGTTGTGAAGTTCCATCCTCCCGCCTCTCCAGCCTCGAAATGTCTACTTTGTGTTTTTTTAATTGAAAAAAAAAATAGTCAAAAAATAATAATTTAAAGCCTCACGACTGAACTTTGACAAATTTTCTCAGTGAGTTGCCCCTGATGACAGCTATCTTCATCGTGTCTCTTCTCTGAGATCTCTCCAGCCAGTAAAAGTCAGCCTGTTAACTCTTATCTCTTTCTCTCATTTATTTCCTTTCTTCTTTTGATAATCTTGTCTTTGTTTCTTTGATGAATCATGATGCATGCACAAAAATTGTGTTGATATCCAGTTGGTGGTATATTTAATCATTGTGGTTCTTTCTTCATCCACCATGTTAAAAAGGCCAAGTTCACAGCAGAAACAAACATGTTTATAGCCTAGTTTTAAAAAATGATTTAGGTTTAATAGGTCAAGTTTACCTTCAAGTCAACTGTGAGGGGGTGAATTTTCTTATATCTCATTCATTTAGATGTTATTCATTCATGAAATGACACATGATTAAGGGTGTTCCCTTTTGATTGACAGGCAGCAGACTGGGTGCTGGTTTTAGCCATGGTGGCTAATAGTTACCTTCTTGCTTGCTCCCAGGAAGGCCTCAGCCTGTAGCAGAGTTGCACAATGGTGGTTTTTAGCAGGTTAACAGCAAGTTTGAGCGTGTCTTCCCTTTAAACCGTCTATCTTCGTTTGCTCCTGTTTACTTCGGATTTACTTTGTTAGCATTTAGCCTTGCTGCCAATCATTTGCCCTGTGGCTCGCCATTTTAGCATGCCATTTTAGTATTTTCTGGTAGTGATGACACATGCGACACGTCAAGATGGCGACAGTGGCAAACGTCCAACTGGCTTCACTTTTCCCTCTTCAGATGTAACCAGATACGACATCCTTTCTTTTTGCAGTCTTTGGTGGTACCGTAAAGCAAAACACTGCCGTAAAGTGATGGACCAGATTGGGGGGAAAAAATGTTATGATGTTTGGTTTCTGTTCCCGAGGACGCTGCAGCGCAACAGCCGTTCAGGAATGTAGATAATGGCTATCAGGTTGCCATCAAAATGAGTCAGAAATGCAAATTTTCAATGTTGGAAAGTTACATATAGCTACTTTAACTGTAAATGATTAGACAGTTTGTTTCTGTATTAAGTTAAATTTCATGTTCAGTGGTGAAAAACAGAAGAAGCTGTCTCTTTGGTCAGAAATTAATTGATCCAATCGGCATGGCTATTTCATGAGACCCATGCTGCTATCTTGATGATAAATTTCAGGGACTCTGTCCATGTGCTTGAACCAGAAGAGAGATGGCCTGCTGGCACTCTTACATTAGACACGGGAGTTCATCAGGGAGGTGAAATGAAACAAGGATTCTTGGCTCTCATTATGATATAAAAAAAAAAAAACACTTTTCCCTAATTTTTTAAAAAAGAATTTGCACTCAACAGCACGGATTACTTATGAAAAGAAAAGTACAAATGCAACCCAAATGCCCCAAAAGTTGGACGTTGTATGAAATCTAATTAAATCAAAGATACTTTATTGATCCCTGAGGGGAAATTCATGTTTCAGTACAACCCGTCCAACGCAAACAAACAATATATAAACAAAACAGGATCCGGGAGACCGTGGCCATGCTGCCCTAACACACGACGCACCTTTGCAGATATGGAAAACGATAACATGAGGAAAGGTGGGTAGGTGGTACAAAAAAAGAGGTCTCTGAACTCCACATGTACACAGGTGGAAAATTGGGAGACAAAAAAAAGATACCATACAAATAAGTACAAACTCAGACAATCACAACAAAAGAGACACAGGTGGGGAATGTAAATCTAAATAATCAGCAAATTCAGCCAAGTTCCAACTTTCTACTGTTGTTTTGCTGCAGTCAGATTCACAATGAGCTCACATTTTCCATGAAATGGTTAAATGTTTCAGTTTCCGCATCTGATGTTTATGCGTTGATGAGAGATATAAATCATTTCATCCTGATTTATTCACATTATACACAAATTTTAGGGGGAATTGGGGTTGAAGAATTTGATTTAGATAGTTTTGTTGTTGATTTCATGTCATGGAATTTTAGTTTAATCTCCCTACAACCAATGCAAATATTATAAAATCACAAAGTACTGAATGGAGGGTTCAGAGGGAGTGATAATTCTGGATGTCTGGGTTTGGAGTCGGTGCCGTGACTGAGTCAGCGGTTCATCGCAGGTTTGATCTGGTTATATGGGGTATACAGGCAGCTCAGAGAACAGCATCAGAGAAAGAATGAGATGAAGAGCTTGATGAAAGAGATTTATTTTGGGTTCAGATTTGATAACCTGTATTCAATCTTCTCTGCAATGTCCTCAGCTGGGCTCTGCAGATGCTGCGTGCTCCTTTTTCTCCCCTCTTTCATAATTTCTTTTCCAATCAGTTCCACCTGCCTTCTGTGAATGCGCTGAGATAAAATATTGGGCCAGTCGGAGCCTCTAAAGTGGTTTATTGCCATAGACACGGTGCAATTCTGCACCGCAGCCTTTATCTATTCAAATCTGTAATTTTTTTGATTTAGGCTTGCTTTTAAAATTCCACAGCACAAAGCATAAAGAACCCCTTTTTTATTATTTATCATTATAAATTAAAGCAAAGTGTTACACTAATTTTCTATTTGCACACAAATGTGGCTTATCAAAAAAAAAAAAAAAAAAATACTTGCAGTCATCACAGGCCAAATTGGCAAGAGAGTGACTGCAGCCTCTCAGTAAGTGAAAATGACAGATTCCACATATAAATAATGCATGGAGAGTTGATTCATCGATCATTGTTAATGATGGATTTACATCGTTAATGTCATCTAGATGATTTGCAGTCAACTCATCAAAATGATGAAGTGCTTGAAAGGAAATTACACAGCAATAAAAATTGATTTAATTCTTTAATTGCAGCTGATTTGTACAATATTTTCCAAGAATGAACCCACGAGACTAAAAAAGCCAGAAGATTTAATCATAAACAAGCAGGTATTGTTGGAGATGTTTTATTTAAACTTTATTTTAATTTTGGGAGAAAAAAAAAAAACAGGTGCGCCATTTGCAAAAACCTGTTTTCTGAACAGTGAAGTGTGCCAGACACATATACTGTGTTTTATGTCAGTTTTTGCTGCTGGGTTATTTATATCCAATTTTCCCAGGTCACACGGGTAATAAGTGATAGAGCCCAAATAATTCACCGACAGGTACATGTGTCTCCTCCTGATAGAGACTCTTCTGCGTTTGCTGGGCGCTCTGCTAAATCACACTGATGGCAGGAGCAAAGTTCAGCAGGAAGAAAAGAGAACATCCAATCAGCAGTATAAGATGTCATAAAGTCCAAACTATTAAATACAATTCAGGTGTTTATTTACTGGAAGAGGGTATTTTTACAGAGGAAATAAATCATCATTCCATAGGAAAAAAACAGAAAGCTTGGAGGCAAATGCACTGCAAAAACAGTCCATCTAACCAAGTTTTACAGTCTTATGTGTGTGTATTCAGGAATGTTTACAGTGTGTGTGTTTGTCTCGGCTTGTATGGATGTGTTGATTGTGCTGGTCAATATATGTGTCGGTTCAGACCACCCACAGACACTTTGCATGACCTCTCTGCAACATAATGAGCCATTTGAAGAATACTCATGAAAAGATAATAAAAAGATTTTCTTTGTGTTGGTTTGAGACACAGTTCACATGGTCATGGTGACATAGATGTAAATGGTTATTATTATGTGAAATACAGCTTTCAGTGTAATGCAAACAGCTTCTCTGATGCAGAGTTTTAGATAATAGAGAGAATAACTTCAGCTTCGGTTTCAAGAAACATGGGGAATGTTGTTTTTTTTTCCTAGAATTTGCTACATCAGAATAAACAGCACAAGCAGCCAGTTCTCATCAGAGATCACGTAAATCACAGAATTTATTTCAACAGGGTTGTGGTTGATGTGGACGGCAACGTTTTGTGTGTTTAGCTTGGAGGGAGGAAATAATCCAGTCAGTAATCCAGGAAAAGGATATTTGATGTTATACATTATTACAGGGTAAGCTTCCTAACCTGAACTGTGTCATTATTAAACCTGAACCATCTACATTATAATACATAAACATGTCATTTTTACATGTCTAATCCAAACCATGCTGGTTTTAATATCGAACTTTCACCATGTTTGGTCCTGAACAGGACGCAGTTCCAAGTTTTTCACCTTGAAAAACTATCAAAACTATATCTAATAGTCCAAACTATTAAATACAATTCAGGTGTTTATTTACTGGAAGAGGGTATTTTTACAGAGGAAATAAATCATCATTCCACAGGAAAAAACAGAATGCTTGGAGGCAAATGCACTGCAAAAACAGTCCATCTAACCAAGTTTTACAGTCTTATAATCAGCAAAAACTGTCTTAACCATCTTGATTTGGGAGTAATATACTTGACAAGCAGAATGGGATTTTTAATCATGTTTTGAGAGTAAATGTCTTTTATTTTTTACGAGTGAATCTGAAAATTGGTTATTTTTTATGCATATTAAGTTAATTTATCTCATTAAGACACTATTTCCAGTCACTGTGTCTTTCACTCCCAATTTGAGCAGTAAAAAAATGTTTTAAGTTCATATTCACATATTCACAGGTTTCTTGTACAAGAAAACAATCTAGATTTTAGACAAGTGGGAACAAGCTTTAAACAAGCTGTGAAATATTCATGTCAAGTTTCATATTGAAAAACACCTAAAACTAGTAATGCGCCTTTTCTGTGTTGTTTCTTATTTTGAGCAAAAAGATCTTAAAACAAGAGAAAATAACTGGGAATTCAAGAACTGGCAGCAAAGATGTGAACTTCAACTGTCTGAGACAGCGACTCAGGTGGCAACTTATCCAGTAGCCAGAAGATTAGTAGGTTCATCTCCCATGTCATCCCAATTAATCTGGCCCTTAGCAAAATAAAAGCCTTCAAGTTCCATTCAGGTACGTTGATGGTTGACAGGCATGGTGCTGCCACTTCAGTACGGGACACTGCCTTTTTTAAAAAAAAAAAGGCTTTTTAGCTATTCTCAAATTAAGAAAAAATCTACTTGTTTTAAGATCTTTTATTTTAAAATTAGAAGGCAACACTGAAAAGAAGCATTACCAGACCAGTTTTGAGGGATTGTCACTAAATTAAGGACTTGAAATAAGTTTTACAACTTGTTTAATGATATTTCTCCCTGTCTAGAGTCTCCATATTCATTATTTTTCAAAATATCCTAGCAAGTATAATTATCTTACCCCACTGGCAGATTATTTCACTTGAATATAGCCGATTCTCCTCAATTTCAGTCTTTTTAACTCGTATTAAGACAACTAATTTTTGCAGTGTGTCCTGCAGGGTTTCCATAGTGACGAGGTAAAGAAACTCTTTTATAGTTGATGAGCATTGCAAGCAGCAGGTGATGTGTTGTCATTGTGCATGCATGGTTGGCATATGTTTGTGTGTCAAGACAACTGACACAGATTAAAGATAAAGATTTAGTCCAGAGCTTTATGGTTAGTCTGCAGGGGAAATCCATTCTGCCATCTCTGACATGTGTACTGTGATCAGGTTATTTTTTTATCATCATTCTTTTAAAAAATTATATTTTTTTCTGAGTTTATGAACATTTCTTATTAACTCAGAACTGAGTAACCGACTGGTTGCACAGGAGCAAGAATTAACACACCAAAAATAGCGAACGCTAGAGGGAGAAAACACAAGTGTTCTTCCCTCTGCAGGGTAGCCTTACTTTTAAAATAACTAATTACTGTTACTGCAGTCATATTAGTGACAGTACTCCAATACTTCCTGTGAAAAGTAACTTATTCTTGAATTCCCTTCTCCAACTCTTTGTGAATTTTCAATATAAAGCCATCCAATATTTACCTCTTCAGGGTAATAACGAATAATATTCCTCTTAATTAATAAGAGATAAACTTGTTGGTTAGTTGGTGAGCATCAGGATGCTGAGTTTCCCCAACACACAGAGAATATGGCAGAGTGTCCCAGCACAAAAACTAGGCTGAGTAACTTTGGGTACTTGGATGTTTAAATCCACACACAAATACCCAGTAACTTCAACATGTAAAGCAACTCTTTCACTCTTTTAACTCCTTCTAATCTTTCAAATCAGTGTTTTTTTTATGACTGGCATTTCATCCAGCAGAAATTGCGTAAGTCTTTCTAAATCCATCTCCACTCCAGTCCAGAGGCCCCTGTTTCCCCAGCAGCCTGCCTCAGAGGCTATTTACATTACATCTGCATTATTCATGAGCATTTACACAATTGGCTGGAGGTGTGGCTCCAGGTTCACAATCAGCCAACTGGAATACTACGTGATGAATAATGCAGATTTGCTCGTGCTGCGTTTTTGCCATGAGAACTGGTTTTCTTTGGAAATGTGACATCATCCATCGTGGTTTACTGTATGAATCTGCAGCAGGAAAGGAAAGGACACGCTGATACACTATTTTATCATAACAGAATTGTTGCTAAGTTACGTCAGACAGGCACAAGATGATTTTTTTCTAATTGTCAAATATTTTTAAACAATCTTTCTAAAAGGTAATTTCTTCTAAAAACAATCAATCTTTTAGAAAGACTGGTTGAAAATTCAATTTAGTCCTTTTCTAATGGAAAGTTCTGGGAAATCTTTTTAGAGAATGGGAAGTATGGTGGCCCAGAAGTGTCACAGCAAAACAAAAGCTACATCACAACACAATTAACAGCAACACAACAAAATTAACTGAAACAACACAACACAGTTAGCCAAAACAAGACAAAATTATTCACAATAAATTTGCCGCAACACTGCAAAATTAACTGTAACACTACACAATAAGCCACAACACTAATTAACTGCAACACAACACAGTTAGCCACAACACTACAAAATTAGCCACAGCACAACACAGTTAGCCTCAACACAACATAATTAGCCATAACACAGTTCGCCACAACACTATAAAATTAGCCACAACACAACACAACAAAATTAACCACAACACAGTTCGCCACAACACTATAAAATTAGCCACAACACAACACAACAAAATTAGCCACAACACAACACAGTTAGCCACAACACTACAAAATTAGTCATTTTCAGTCAGTCAAAAATTACCTGTCCAGGGTGTACCCCGCCTCTCGCCTGATAATAGCTGGGGTAGGCTCCAGCAACCCCCGCGACCCTGAACTGAATAAGCGGTACAAAAAAGAGACTGACTGACTGACTACAAAATTAGCCACAACACAACACAATTAGCCGCAACGCTACAAAATTAGCCACAACACAAAACAGTTAGCCACAACACTACGAAAAAAGCCACAGCACAGCACAATTAGCCACAAGAGAATTGAAAATTGCCCACTTCCCCTGGCATTGCCCAGCTACTGCTATAGGTAAGACTTAAAGGGAAAAAAGAGCTCCCATTGCCGCTTTTATGTTGTGTTTTGGTTAATTTTCTAGTTGTGCAGTTAATTTTGTTATAGTTGTTGTGGTTAATTGTGTTTTGTTATGGTTAACTGTGTTGTGTTGTGGCTAATTTTGTAGCATTGCGGCTAATTGTGTTGTGTTATGGTTAACTGTGTTGTGTTGTGGCTAATTTTGTAGCGTTGCGGCTAATTGTGTTGTGTTGTGGCTAATTTTGTTGTGTTGCAGTTAATTTTGTAGTGTTGTGGTTAATTGTGTTGTGGCTCTTGTTATGTTGTGACATATCTGGGCCACTGGTAGGGGAAGTTACTTACATACTGCTAATGTTGCGTAGCTACCATCACCACTTATTTTCGACATGGGAAACAAAAAAGTTTACCTAAAACATGAATGTAAAAGACTGAACCCCAACATCCCCTCATCCCAAGATATTTTTCCCCTCACAGTCTTTCAAGGACTCTTTTAAGCAATAAACAAAACAGAACAGACCATGCAACAATGGTATATCATGGGATTTATGAAGAATAACAATCCCATTTCAAGTAGAGGAAAAGTTTCAGTTCAGGTATTTTGATATAAACATCTGGCTTTCAGAGCAAATATAAGAAATAAAAACTATCAGCCATGTACCAGAGCATTACTTGTTGGCACAGCGGTGTGCAGAAGACAAGTAGGGGAGGGATAGAGGAGAAATAAAGGGGATGTGAGTGTGAGATAAAGCAAAATCCCTCCTGTCTTTTTGGAAACAGCCTTATATTATGAAACATATGGTGGGTGATGTGGGAGAGAAGATGTGTCAACCAGCGGGGAGACATAAGGGAGAAAACCAGCAGTGCTGAGAGAGAGAGGGGGGGAACATGTATCTGTGACTGTGGAAGTGACAACACACAGGGACATCTAAAAGCAGATAGAGCTGTAGAGGGAGAGGTGATGGAGATCTAAACGAGGCGGAGATGATAGAGAGAGAATCATTGCTTATTTATAATCTCTGTTATTCTCTGCCTTGATTCGGGCTCAGATCATACATTAGATCTTCCTGAAACAACCCATGTTTCCCATCCTCGCCTCAAAATCGCAGCGTCTATCTTTAGCTGCTATCTCTGTCCCAAAAAGACTTTCTCGCTTATTTTTCCCCCGCTTTCTCGTTTTCACATAAAACTCTCAGTGCTGATAAAAAGAAAGAAATAAAAACACAATATACAGACATTTTGTACTTCCTGAGTGCAGCTTTTATCTAAAATGTCTTGACTAGCCACAAATAAATCCAGTACTATCTGTTTTTTTTTTCAGTCGGTGGTTCAACGGTTCAGGTTCCACTTAAACTACAGCTTTATGAGAATTAAACCAGTTTACTCGCAGTGATGGGCTGCATCCTTCCCACCAGTGATTGCTGAAGTGAGTCATACTTGTTCTTTGAACATGCAGCTGTGAAACCTTGGGTCCTGACACTGATGTGGATGCTACTTTGAATTACATTCACTCTTCTCTACAGGCCTTTTCTCTGCAGCTTTCTTTTCGCATTTTTCCAGCTAGTTGCAGGCTCCAAGAATTCAGCAGCAGAACAAAGTGATGTCCCCGTTAACAACACAGTTTAAACAACACACCCAAAACCTGTTACTTGTTTGATTTCTGAGCTTGTAGATAGAACAATGTGTGTGTGTGTGTGTGTGCACCCTGTAACCAGCAGCTACAACGGATGTGTCACCAGCCATCTGGTGGCTTATATGCTGGCTTCAAAGTTAAATATCCTCTGCTGACATCCATCACACACACACACGCACACACACACAAACAGTTGAGCAGTTGTACATACTCATCAGGCATTTAGACGTCCAAGGTTAAGTGCCTGTCTTAGTGAGCTGATACTGAAGTTGATAAGCGTGGAAACTGATACACACCAGGTGTGCTAAACAGATTGAATCACCAGAAGCTACTTGTATCACGTTGTTAAATACAAGAGTGAAACTCGTCTGCAAACAGATGAAACTGCTCATCAGAGATCAGCACACACTTGGACCTTAAAACAAGGCTGGCTGATATGGTTGATAGGATCTGTTTATGCTGTCAGTGTGTGTGTTTGTGCGTGAGCAAAAGGACACACTATTATTTCGTTTTTATAGAAGCAATGTACTGCCTTCATATTTCCTGTCTCACTCATATTTACGTCCTTGTTAGCTTATAACTCAGTGTAGAGGCAAAAGTAAAACCCTCTCCAGCCCCAACTGGTCTAGATAGATGGCCGTCCTTCCGGGTTCTGGTCCTGATGGAGCTTGTGCAGGTCAGGATGAGGGACTGAATCAAAGAGAAGATTTAAGGGTTTCCTTAGCTAGGTTAATATCTTTATAAATTGGTTAATATTAACACAGTTATTACCAATTGGTCTAACGTGGAGCATTTAAAAGCCTATTTATGCTCAACGCAGAAAACAGACACGTGAACTTAGAGTGAACTTGGCTTAAGTCCCCAAGCCAATCATCTCTATATATCTACATACTGTATATCCACATATAGTCGTCCTCAAAATTATTCATGCACTCCAATTAAAGAAGGAAAAAAAAACAGCTGTCAGTTAAATTGACAAATGTAATATTAAATAAAAATTCTATGAAAATCATGACATTGATTTTAAAATATGGTTCAATAGAAATGTTAAATATAAATATATATAAAAAAATATAAATATATATATATAGTAAACAAGCATGATGGGGCTCCGAAGCTAAAGTTTTATTGAGCAACACTTTGAGGCAATCATTGCAATTAGGTGTTTCCTGTAATGTCCAATAAGATTTCTGCACCTGTTGACAGTTATTTTTGTCCACTGTTCATGGGAAATGTGCTTTAATTATTATTTTCAACCACCATTCAAAAGGAACATTTTATTTCACTAAATTATAATTTTGTAAACTTTTGTTTATTAGTAGCTTCTTTAGTCTCCTGTTATCTGAATCACTGCTGTGAATTCAGGCTTTTCTGTAATTGGAGGGTATGAATACTTATAGGGATGACTATAAAGTAAATGCATTGTCCATGTGAAGAGCTGTCGCTATCTTGTAAATAACTGCCTTAACCTTTGGGGAGAATAGCATACTGTAAGTGCACTCTCAGTCTCAGCCGTGCTCTTGAGTCTCCCTTCGGATCTACCCATCTCCTCCACAAACACTCGGCTCTGTTTCCCACCGGGAGTTCAAATGACATTTTGGAGTAATAAAAGACTGTTTTCGACACGACAGCCAGACAGCTGTAGCTCTGTTGTCTGACTCATTATCTGAGAATCACTATGAAGTGTTGCATAAGAATGGATGTGGCTTCTTGTGTAGAAAAGCTTCAAGTGTTAACAAACCACTGTCCTAAATACTATGTCCTACCAAATGCTAGTGGTTCGCAACCATTTTTCAACAAAGTACCCCTTGTGAAATATAATTTTAGCCTAGAACCCCCCCCCCCCCCCCCCCCCCCCTCCAATCTACTGCAAGTATTTTTGGTTGGATATATATTAAAATTAAAAAATTAAAAAATGCTGCAATTGGTCAATTGTGTCTGGTTCATCAAACTGGAACCATGCTAAATAATTGTAATTTTGCCTTTGACCCTTAGCCCTCTTTCTTTTGAGTCTTTGAGTCAGATTTCTGCACACTAAAAAGTCCTGGGTCAAATTGCTCGGTTTAAGAGAGACCAACTAATTTCTGGGTTATTTCAACCCAGACATTTTGGGTTGTTGGATTGTTGACCCAACTTCTGGGTTAAAATATCCCAACATTCTAGTCAATATCTGGGTCAAATATTCAACCTAAAAGTTGGTTCAAGAAAATAACCCAATATTCTGGGTCAAAGTAACCCAGAAATTAGTTAGTCCTTGTTAACCTACCATTGGGTCAAAAATTCCATTATGGGTTATTTTTGAATATATAAAATAACCCACTATTATGTTTTTTTATACATATATAAAATAACCATAATGGGATATTTTTGACCGGGGCTTTTAGTGTGTTCTACACTTCAACCATGACTCCGTTGTTTGTGTTGTGAAGGTAACAGTGATTGATGTCTTTTGACTGGTAACAGGTTGGGTCAAACCATGTCGTATGTGGAAGAAGGTTTTTAATGAAATAGTATGAAACTAAACTCACTTTATGAGGTACACTTATGTTTAATGAAATCTTTATTAGTTAGTGTCTTTGAAAGATACACCATATTGCAAAAGTATTTGTTCACCCATCCAAATTATAGGAATCAGGTGTTCCAATCACTTCCATGGCCACAGGTATTTGAAATTAAACATCATGCAGACTGTTTTTACAAACATTTGTGAAAGAATGGGTCACTCTCAGGAGCTTAGTTAATTCCAGCTTGGAACTGTGATAGGATGCCACCTGTGCAACAAATCCATTTGTGAAATTCCTTCGCTCCTAAATGTTCCACAGTCAACTCAGCTGTATTAGAAGAAAATGGAAGTGTTTGGGAACAACAGCAACTCAGTCATGAAGTGGGCGGCCATGTAAACTGACGGAGCGGAGTCAGCCAATGCCAATCACCAAGTCCAATCCAACGCATTGGACTTGGATGCAGTGGTGTAAAGCAGCCACCACTGGACTCTAGAGCAGTGGAGGCGTTCTCTGGAGTGATGAATCGTGCTTCTCCATCTGATGGAGGAGTCTGGGTTTGATGGTTGCCAGGAGAACGGTACTTGTCTGACTGCACTGTGCCAAATGTAAAGTTTGGTGGAGGGGGAATTATGGTGTGGGGTTGTTTTTCAGGAGCTGGGCTTGGCACTCTAGATCAGTGAGAGGAACTCTGAATGCTTCAGCATACCAAGAAATTTTGGACAATTCCATGCTCCCAACTTTGTGGGAACAGTTTGGAGCATAAACATACTCCTAAACCTTGTGGACAGTCTTCCAGGAAGAGTTGAAGCTGTTCTAGCTGGAGAGGTGGACCAATGCCATATTGAACCCTATGGATTAGAGATGTCACTTAAGCTCATATATGAGTCAAGGCAGGTGAGCAAATACTTATGGCAATATACTGTATTTATTCATTCTTTAAAAAACATAGATATTAAAAAAAATATTTTAAAAATTCACGTACCCCCTTGAATGCCTCAAAGCACCCCCAGGGTTACATATACCCCCATTTGAGAAAAAGTGGTCTATACAATGGCTGCATTTATATTTGTTTGTCCAGAGAGACAAGCTGTTTTGTCAGAACGTATATGGGGGCTTTTCACCAAAAGCTCAGCCCTGCTTCATTTGACAGCACTGAAAATCCTGTTGTCCGAACCTGGATTTATACAACTGGATCATTTTGCACATCATCTAATGGTCAAAAATCCCAAATATTCCATTTCTTTGGTGTCCTAAAGCTGTTTAGGGAATGGGTGACTGCTTTTTAATGCAACCTAGAGTTTTATACCTGAAAGTTTCTGAGAGCATCTGAGTTCGAGCAATAAATGATGCTAACCTGGTGATAACGGTCTGCTGGTTTATCACTCCAAATCCTGGTTACTTCATCCATTTATTATCTGACAGGATTTACTGCAGCTTTTAGATCCAAACTTAAATAAAGACTGTACTATAGTCTGCTGTAGGATTACGGTCTCAACACACAGAGGTGTGTGTTATCTTCACATTGATTATGAGGGATGTATAAACCATACAAGTTTAACAGTATAAGGTAGATGAGGGTGTTTACAGAAATGTGTTTCTTATAAAAATCCATGCAGTGGTGGGAGAGGGTGTGTTCCTCGAAATATCCAGATGGAATAATAGATATCAGCTAAAATCAATATACAAAAGCTTCAACCAAACACTTTGTAGAGCGTGCACTCAAATCTCTCTTTCTATCTCTTTCTTTTTTCTATTGCTATCTTTCCTTTCTATCACTCTATATCCATAGCTTGCCTCGGGTGCAGGCTGTTGCTTGGAAACAGATAGAGGAGCCAGCGTATGTATTAGATATGCTTTCTTTCTTCTTTTTTTCTCCAAGTCCCTGTGACGAGTTCAGAACTTTTTCAGTGGGAAATGTCAGAGAAAATCAATCTCTTCCACCTTCCTCAGCTTGATTTTACTCTCTCCCTCTCTCATGATCTGTTCCTGCTCTTTTACTGGCTCTCCCTGTTTGCTCTGGCTGCAGTCTAAATATACACCAGGTCTGGCTGTCTGCATTTGCTTTTCATGACTGAACAACTGTGTTGCTTTCCTCAACTCTTCTGTATAGAATCAGTCCAGAGATAATGAGCTGTTTTATCATCTTACAGCACCTTCGCATTAGCAAGTAATGACATTTTCTTTCAATAGGAGTCTGACTGCAAGGATCTGAAACGTCTGGATTAATATTTTACACCTAAACACAGGGGAGGGCCCAAAGTTGGAAGTTGGTCTTACTGATGAGAGAAAATGTGTCACAGTTTCCAATTCTACTGAAGTTGTGGAAAAAATATCTTTAGGTTATATTTGACACATGAATAAAGTAAAATAAATCATATGCAATGGTGGACAAGCAGCATGTTGTGCACCTAATTTCTGGAACATTCCCTTTGTTTGTGTTTTCTGTCATTTAACTGCTCAAGGTTAGTTCAGGGTTCTTTAAAAATGCAGTTAACTGAGGATTTTTATGAAAAAAAAGTAGAAAAAAGTGTCTTGTTAACACTGGAAAAGTAGCCGAGTCAGATTATGTCAGAATTTACAATGATGGGTTTGGAAATCACTGTATTTCGGTTGGTTTGGGTCCTTAAGCAGACCAGGTGTTGGGGCTAAGTTAAGCTAATGAGTTGATAAGAACTGCTTTCTGGTTCTACTCATCAAGATTGCTAATGCTAGGCAAGAAATCAACAATGTGAGTTGAGCTAAATTTAATATGTGCTAATATTTTAGCTTCATCCACCAGAATGCCAGCAAACCTGGTGAGGACAACATAGACTGGGCTCCTACGAAGAATCTGTTGTTTTCTTCTGTTATTTAAAAAGACACAAATGCACATTAATGAGCAAAACAGATACACCGACGTTCTACAAAGATAGCAGCTCATTTGCATCTGATTTTCCCTCGACATCTCACAATACATGACAATAAAAGCTAAAGTGCAAACCAGTCAGAGTAAATGTTAAGTGCAAGAGTTAGTGCATATTTCAAGAATATAAGGTTAGAATGTAATAGTAGAAACACAAGATAAATCACGTCTACTAAAATAGAAATATTTTTTACTTACACAGTAATAAAGTATAAACAGAGTTCAGCACATCTATAAATTCATATAAGTAAATATGTCTCGCATGTGACATAGCAAGAATAAAAGACCTAAACACAAAGGATGCAGATGTATCCCGCTACATACGTATATGTATCTGTACTGCACCTGTATCTGTTTATGTGTCTCTTATTCCAGGTGGTATCACGTTCCAGATGTTTCTTCCCCTCACATACAGACCAGACTGTCTAAAAGTGGTGCATCAGTGGGGGACCTCACAGTCTGCTATGGTGGCCCTGATGGTTCTTTCAGTGAGAGATTTTAACATATTCCTTTAATGTTGGTGACACAAGTCTGTTTAATATTCTGTCAACTGAACAGGTGAATTTAAATATCTTATAATTCTCAAAAAAAAAAAAATAAATCAAAAGATATAAGCTTGAATATGCTGTCAGAGGTTTTTAGGGCTTTTTTGTGATTCCACAGGTTTAAGTGTAAATCTGGGCCATGATAGAGTAAAACTGTCAGTTATGGTTTGTTTACATTAGAGATGCGCCGATCCAGTTTTTTCCAATCCAATCTGATACCGATACCTGGGCTGAGCGTATCAGCCGATACCCGATACCAATTTGATACTACTATTGAATGAATGAACAATATACCTTGCCATGTGAGTGAGGCTTGACATAAACATTAAGCTTTTTTTGTTTTTTAAAAAAAGGTAAAATAAATAACACTTGCAAAGATCAACACATATATAAATGTAATTAATATTATTCACTTATAAATAAAGTGTACATAATTAGCAACAAGAAATAAATGACACTTCTCTGCTGTCTGTTATAATGTAACTGGAATCGCAAATATAGAGTTTTCGTAATTATATCATTATTGCTGTGTATGATATTGATAAAACAAAACCAAAATGACTGGATCGGAATGCTGGATTGGCCTCATTCATCCGATATCCGATCCAGCATCAAACACACAATGGTATGAAAACACCAAAACACATACTTCCAGAAACGGAAACAATGCAGGATTTGTAATGAAGGGCAACTGCTTTCATCCATCCACACACCAAGAAACTCTGGACTTCCACATTTTTCCATATTTCCTTCTGCTTGGCTGTTTAGATGCTGGTCTGAAGCAGCAGATCACCCCAGATACCAGAAGACTGAACTGATTTCATCTCCGAGACAAATTATTGTTCACGTTTCTGGAATTCACATCTAAGCTGAAAATTTGCCTTTTTTATTGTTTACATTATCAAGATAACACATATTTTATTTAGAGATTCACAATATTATCGGGCTGATATCGACCGATATCGACCCAGATTAAGCAATAACCAACAGTCACTGTTTTGTGATGAACCTGTGGAATGCTACATTTTTGGTTGTTTTTCTTTTTCTCTAATCCACGAGGCATGGGAACAGCATAAGGCCACGCCCACGTGCAACATCATGATATCTCCGACAACTTCTGCAGCAGATGTAGCAGAAGTATTTTTCTAATGTTGCACAACAGATGGATTTTACATCATTTCAGCTTTAATATTGGTATCAAATATCGGCCACATAAGCTGTAAAATATTGGCATCCTGGATATCGGTCAAAAATCCGGTATTGTGCGTCCCTAATTTTATTACTATAAAGGGTACAAGGTCATTTTAGGATAGTTTTTTGTGGCAAAACTGGTCCCAAAACATCCACTTGTAAGGATATCAACTTGCTTTGGCCATCAACACCCCGCTGTGAAGGGCAAGACCACCTTGGGTGAAATGAGCGGAGTCTGCTGATGGAGAAGAGATGATGTCAATTAACACTCAGCAGAGTAACATTAATCAGCTGATGAAGGGTCAGCAGGAAAAAGAGGGAGGAGGGTTCAAATGAAGACATGTTTGAAGAGATGATGCTTGTTGCAGCATGCATAAGCAAACACACAGTTCATGTTAAAGGCATCTTTTACATATACAGTACATTTATGCATGTACAGTATGTGTGTGTGTGTGTTAACCCGTACTTATACTTCAGGCATGCATATTTACATATGTGAACAGAATATATGTAAATGTATGGAAATATACACCATATTCATTGCATTTAACTTCTGGTTGCTTTTTAAATTAATAAATATTCATCACCATGTAAATATCAGCACTGATGAATATCTGTCTCTTTAGAAACACTTTGTGATGATTTACACCCAAAATGCATTTATGGACGTTACTCTTAATGTTGGTGAATAAATCTCTTCTCACCCCTTCCATCACAAACTAATCATTTCATGAGAAGCATTTAAGGTTGTGAAATGATTCTCTTTGTTTTCATGCATGTTCTGACTTTCTGCTCCGTGCATCTCGGTGCCTCTCGCGTCCGCCGTGCATGCGTGCAGACACAGTAACTTTCCCACACGCTTGCGCTCAGGGATGGGCCTGGAGATAACACACTTATGCTCTCTGTCGGTATTTTTTCTGCAGCTAGTCTTCGTATAGTTAATGAGCTGTAAAATGTAGGTCAGAGCTGTTTCTCTGTACTCTGTAGAAAAGGAGGATGTATGGACCACTGCTTCTCAAAGTGGGGTTTTTGGACCCTTAGGGATTTTTGGGCACAGGCGTTGCCTGAGAAGCAGAGGCAAAGTTTAATTTCTTTATAATATCAAGCATTTAAAATTAAAGAACAATCTTAAAGGTTGAGTGGTGCAATCTAATTTATTTTTCTTTGCTGCCACTAGAGTTTCCAATGTGGTGTGTTTATGGCTCGAGCTCATATTCCCAGAAGAAAGAAAGAACAGAAACAAACAGGGGGAAAAAAAGACAGTTTTGCAGCAAAAATAAAATTTACATTTGCCCAGTTTCCAGAAGATTATTTCCCCTTCATGTGCAGCTGATAAAATTTTGGTTTGCTTGATTTGTGCCAGCAGGCAGCTGTGCGCTGGTTGAGAGATGACCGCTGTCAGTGTGTGAAGAGGCATGCAGTTATCAGGGAAGTGGTTATTTGCCTCAGCCGTCTGCCGTACAGCACTGGAGCACAAATTCATGAACTCATGTTGTTTTGATCCAAAACGGAAATTACAGCAACAGCTCCCATCTGCCTCCCTGCGTGATGACTTTATTGACTGACATATCAGGGCCCATTTGCATCTCCCAGTGATTTATGGCTGCAATAAAGCCAATTAAAGGCAGTCCCAAAATGTCTGCTTTCCCACAAAAATAGTCAAATGACTAATATCTTTTTTTTTTTAAATCTTTGCAGGCACGATGTGTTATTTATTTATTTATTTATTTGATTTAGAGAACACCACTTAGCTCACAAGCTGACGCACACAGATGTAAATGCTGCCAGTGAGCGATTAGCCAGAATCTGGCCTGAGTCCAGCATCGATCTGAGAAAACATTTTAATATGTGTCAAAAAGTTAGAAAACAAGTCAGACTGTCAGGTCACTAGCAAGGCAAAGAAATACACCTATACACCAATTGTACTTATGCTTTTTTTATACAGTTATTTTGGACAGTTGGGGATGATTTATTTTATTTTATTTTATTTTATTTTATTTTATTTTATTTTATTTTATTTTATATTATTTTATTTTATTTTATTTTATTTTATTTCAATTTATTTTGTTTTAATTTAATTTAATTTGATTTGATTTAATTTAATTTAATTTAATTTAATTTAATTTAATTTAATTTAATTTAATTTAATTTTGTTTTATTTTATTTGAACTGTTGATGAAGCTGTGATTTTCAGGAATCACTGATTTAAACCCCCCCTCAATGTTTAAATCAGGCATCTGAGTAACACTTTTTAATTTATCCATGCAGCATGTAAAATGTGCTGTGCAGAAACTCAGTAGGTATTAAACCTGGATACGAGGGACCATATTAGCTGTTTTCCTCTGACCTAATGTGTGCAACATTATATGCACATTGCACTGTGTGCAGCATTACAGATACACCCTGAGAAATAGAGAAAGAGAAGAAACACAGAATCTGTGGCTAATTTCATCGTCTAGGATCTACAGCCGTGTCTCAGTCAGCAAACTTGCACTAAAGAGTGCACCACTTTTAAGTGTAAGTGCAGTTTCAACTAAAATTCAGTGCTTTTAAAAGAACCCGGATGCTGCCTTAAGAATGGTCAAAAATCCAGTGCAGAAAGAAGCAATCTACCTGCACTAAACAGACGTCATCCTGGATAGAGAAGAGGGGGGGTTTAATGTGATGGGCAATACTTTTTTGCTGTCGATACGATACCAGTAGTTTATGGTAATTTTTCATCGATGCAGATATAAATATTGATACTGATACTTTTTGTCATTTAAAAGAAAATCACATGATTGAACAGTTTGAATTAATATCTTGAATCCAAGGGCAATATTGGATATAAGTAAAACTTGAGAATAGAAGTTCTGGAAAAAATGGCTTTAAAACAATAATAAGTTATTGATGAGTAAATTAAAGAAAAATAAGATTAAAAGAAACTTCTTTCAGTTACCAAATAACTTAAGTGCAGGTTAAGATTAAAAAAAAAGAAAAAGAAGAAAAGAAAAAAAAAGAAAAAAAAAAAAGGAAAAAAAAAAAGGGAAGGGGAATTTAGATTTATTCAGTGGAAAATGTTCAAATTTAAAACGTAACAGTAATATTATAAATTTACCAAAACATAATGGGCAATAACTGCATTAAAGCACTGGAAGATACCAAAAAATCATCATCATCATCACTAACAGTAGCAGCATCATCATGACACCTGATAGGCTACCACCATCCTGGGACACAGAAGCTAGAATCTGGCTGCTTTCATACATTATTTCGTTGCCTAAAACTCTCAGAAGTGGAAACAAATTGCATGTTTTGCATCAGTATCAAAGTATTGACTTCAGGGTGTTGATATGCCCATCCCTAAGTGTTTTCAGAGCTGAATAATGGCAGAGTACGAAGCAGAGGCTGTATTGTATTGATGTATGTAACGTTCATGAAATTGTTCAGACATAATTACTAATGTATATTGTGGCTACCAAGCTGTTCCCTCCCTGATGACAGTTATGATCTGGTCATTTGTTTGAGGCTGCGGTTATACCGGCTCAGTAGCGTCAGCACATGTTAGCACTCAGTGCTAGTCCATCATTTCTGGTAAGGACAGTGCTCCATTTGGGTCAGCATTTACCCACAATAGTGTGCTCTACAGATGAAATGCACACTACGCACTGCATGTCAGTGCTGGTTGACTACAGCACTGCATTTAAAAAACTGCTAACTTGATCTCAAACTCCACTTCAGAGAAACAGTTATAGGGGGAGACTGGGGATGGTTGCAACAAAGTAAGTAAGTAAACAAAATTTGTATATAAAGTGCTTTTCACAAATAAAATCACAAAGTGCTGTACATAAAACAAGTATAAGAAAACAAGGAATAACGCAAGAAAAATAATCAAAGTGCGAGTGAGTAGCAGAGTAGGTAGAGGCGTTGCTGGTCACTGCTGCCATCTTCCCTTCGAAGGGATGGTTTCAAAACTCTTAGTTTAACTAGTTAGAGGAGCTGTGGTGATGTCATCGACACAGTTTGTGCCCACTTGAAAATTGAGCTCACTTGCAAAGTCTGGTGTCTGTTCTGGAACCAAAAAACATTTTTCAGGTATGAAACTAGAAATTTTCATCACCAGTATTTTTTGCATTGTGTTCATTATGTTTTAGATACAATTGTTTCACTTATATCAGCTCAAGTAGCAGTTTTTTCTAGTTTAATTGATGGGTTGCATTAGTGCTAGCTTTGAAGCTAAATGCTAAAAAAGGTTAGCTTTTTAATGGCTGCCTGGCATGGGGATGGTTGTAACAAGTGTCACAACTACATTTGCCACAACTGCCAAACCTAATTAAACATTTTTTATGCCTGACACCAATTGCTTAGTTGATGTTTACTTTCTAGTATTTCTGCACCTAAAATACACAGTTCAACTGTTCAGTTGATTTTTAGGCTACTTACCATGTAGCCTACTCAGTACACATTTGCACCACACCTCTCAAAACCAGCTTGTGGGCGGTTTCATGGATCTCTAAAGTGTCCAAATGACATTTTCACATCAACCTGTTTCAAGCTACAAAATATAAACACAACACAGACCACTTTATACTTTATTACTCTTTATTAAATGTATTTTATGTCATACATAGATTTTTCATGTCATTGTGTTCATTTTTCTGGTATTAGATTTATACTCTTTATTTAGTTTATCATTATTATATTGTAGTCTCACAAGTGTATGGTTCCTTCTTTATTTTTCATTAAAATGCTTCCATACATTGATTGGTGTGGATGGTGTAGTAGAAGTATATTTAGAAGTAGTGATGGTGTAGTAGAAGTCCAAGTGTATCTCATTTATAGTAGACAAATATGGGGATCACATGTCAAAATTTAAGAGCTCTAGCACAAAGGACCACTGAGTAACACTTGCTCTAACAAAAAGTGTTACTATCACCGGTCTCCCTACCTGTAATCTGTCTAAACTCAAAGGTAAAGAACTGAAAAGATTGAATGAGTTTTGAAAGTAAAATTCAACCTCAAGAAACTTTAGCTGGGCTACTCAATCTACAGCGTCTCAGATACATCCAATAAAACGACTGGATTCACTTTCTGGTTCCAGTTTTAATAATGATCATAATGAAAATAAAAAAGAAAACTTTGCTGGATTAGTTTTTGAAATGTTCTTTCAGATGTGAATTTTTCCACTGATCTGACAGCTGAAAGCATCTGTTTCATGTCCAAATGACAGCCTCTGCTTCTTCTTAAACCAGTAGCCTGACCATTTCTACCAAGTCTGCATGCTGTTACTGAGAATCCTTTTCAACCACTTACATAAACAACTGGCCTGTTTTACACAGCAACAGCACTCCTTACAGGACATGGAATGCATATGACAGCATGCCAGCTTAAAAGAAAAATGAAAGCACATTGTATGACAGACATTCATAACAACGGCAACATTGATGTTATAGTGACCTATGCCTGAATGACAGACTGACTGTAGCACATTCATGAAGCTAACAATGTTATTTACGCCAGGTTACCCTGCAGTTTCCATATCTCCAGGGAGAAAAAGGTAAAGGGAGATAAATAAGCCGTATAAGAAAATGGGAAAATCCTCATTACCATACATAGTGTAAGTGTAGATACAAACAGGAACCTGACAAAAGCAATGACAAACGAAGCTGAACTGGCAGGGTAGACATGTAGGAAAGATAGACGATACTGGGAGTCAAATAACGTTGTTGGATAGTTGATATTTACCTCTGATTCCAGCTGAAGGTTTAATATCTTGCAAGAAAAATGACTGAAAAAAAAAGATCTAGCAAAACATTAAATAGATGATACATGTGGTATAGTGTCTCGTTACAGGAAAATAACACTACCGATACCAGAAGGAGGCATTCTGGTTTTTCCCACAGCCCAGCAGCTGCGTTTTCTCACAACTGACCAAAGGAAGAGCACCACTGGTTACGTTTTGTTGATTATTTGGCATAAATGTGAACTTTTTCTGGTTAAAGTGACATAGGCTGTGTTGAGAGAAGCCTGATGAACAGCTACGTTGTAAGCCATGCAGCCGGATGGTCCGTATTGGTTAACATTTTTGCAGCCCAGCGGCCACTAGAGTGGATGGATTTTTTTCATTTTTTCTGCTCTTCACATTGTGTAGTTTGTGCTATAGGACCATTACCACCATCTAAATGAGGTTATTAATAATGATCAAACTTTCAAATCGTAGACCATAGCTGTAAGTTTCTTTCTTATAACATCATGTGCAGAATGTACATGTACTACAAAATATACGGCCAGTAATCCAACAGCCAGTTTTCTATGTACGCTGGTCTGACATAGAATTTTACAACAAAGGCTTAGAAATTCTACAGCAGCTACATTTTCCTTCCTCAGTTTTCTGATGTCACTCCAGCACACATTCTGATGCTTTTTAACATCATCAGGTGCTGCCTGCTTTGGATGCAGCCAGCAGCTGTGATGTGGACCCTGGCCTGTCCTGATCTGGGGGGGTCCCTGAAGCTGGGTCCTATGTGGCTATAGTGGGCTGGCTCCTGGTGTGAATGGATCCCCAAGATATCGCTTCCTTACAGCAGTGTCATGCCAGATGGTTTTTACTGTTAGTGCTTTTATACTTGTTCAGTTTATAGACAGAAGTTGGGGTTTTGTAGTCAGGTGTCGAATTGGGAGGGGGGTTGGTTGTGTGCATGTGTGTGTTTTGTGTTATATATTTGGATGTGTGAAGGCTTGTTTTTATTTGAATTTGCATTTGTTTTTATTATGTCAAGCACTTTGTGTTGCCTTTTAATGGTATGAAAAGTGCTTTATAAATAAAGCTTGATTTGATTTGATTTGATTTGATTTGATTTGATTTGATTTGATTTGATTTGATTTGATTTGATTTGATTTGATTTGATTTGATTTGATTTGATAGGGAGGATAAAAAGCTGGTTGGTGGTGTTAAACCCCCAAACTTTAAACAAGGCGTTGTCATTTACAGTAAATCTTGTCCTCAGTTCTTTCAGTTACATCGAACATTATTAGGTTTCAACAACATGTTTGTTTCATAATATCTACTGAGACTGAGCTGGGAATGATAACAGATGATGAGACAACTTCCTAAATCTTCATCCTCTGTGAAAAATGCTGCCCAACTACAGATTATCTCCATAACTTCATAATCTGATTCATCTTTGAGCGCTACAAGGCAAAAACAGCACAGCAAAGGACTCAATAACTCTGAGACTCAATCTACATCTAAAGTTATGCTGATAGGACTTTTCTGGGGTTTTCTGTCTATACAAATCAATCATGACTTTTTGAAGATGAAGGACAAACTGAACAGATGGCAGATTTGCAAAAGATTCAAGGTCTTTTTCAGAGAATTCTACAGAAAGACTCATCTTCAAGGCTTCTGAAGGATCCTTCCTCCTTTTATTGAGTTTGATCTCAGTTTAAACTGCTTCAAATTCATTCTCTCTCAAATATGATGTTGGATTCAAAGGTTTTCTGCACACCTCGGTTTCTTAAAGTGGAACATTAGCAGTAAATATGTGGCTTACACTGATAATAAATAATGTAAGAACACAGAGTTGGATGCATCTCAGTCAAAACATTTGCTTCCTGTTTCAAATGAATGTTGAATGTTGAGTATTTACCATTTATTTCCCTTCATCTGAGGAAAGAAATACTGCAGGTGATACAGATAGTAATGAGATAATGCAGATAATGCTGTTTGTTTTTCCATTATGCCTCTGTGTATGCAGATTAAGTTGGAAATTGTGTGTTTAAACAAGCTTATATACAATCTACTCCCACTGTGCCGGAGTGTATAAAACTAAATAAATATGGATTTAAAGGTGGATCAGCAATTTTGGACAGAAACGCCGGCTCTTTAATTCTCACAGGTTAGACTGAACATTTGCTTAAATGTGCTTTATAAAAGAAATACCCCGAGTTGTTCCGAGGTGATTATTCTTCCTTTACTAAAGCATAAAAAAAACCCCAAAAGGGATTTGGGGAAGAGAAGAAACAATAAAACCCACTTAAGAATAGCTCTCTCACATTAACACGTTCGTCCTCGCGAATGGGGATGTGTATAACACATTTATTGTTGCAGAGCTGGTTGTTTGTAAAACTCCCAGACCCATTAAAGGACAAGCTAACCATTTTTTCCCTTTTCTCCACCTTTTTTCTCCTCATTGTGCCTGTTAGTTTAGAAATCAAAGAAATTGTGTCGTCTAGTCTTGTTCTTCTCGTGTCGCATGTGAGGAGCTTGAAACTGGAGATGAGCTCCATGTTTGATAGCACAGGTCTTGCAACAGAAAGCTTTTAGACACTGTTAATTAGCACCACCACCAGTAAGCTTTCTAAAGTCGACTCAAACACTGCCCTCGTTGTTCTATGACCTGGAACAAAACAAACATCTCAGATTAATACATTAGGTCCACATAGTAACAAAAGAGTTTTTAATCTTCTGACAAACACAGTCAAGTCCATGTAACCATGGCAACCTGAGCAGTGTTACTACTCTAACTTCTTACCAACATCATGTCTAAGCTGTGCTTTAATAGTCATAAAGGTTTAGGGCAGTGGTTCTTAACCATTTTTCCATAAAGTACCCTTTGTGAAATATTTTTTTAATGTAGTACACCCTATCTACTGCAAGTATTTTTGGTTGGAAACACAGATTAAAAGAAAAAAAAAAAAAATGCTGCACTTTGTCATTTGTGTCTGGTTTATCAAACCGGAAGCGTGCGCATCAATGGAAATTTTGCCCGCTTTGGCCCTTAGCCCCTTTTCTTCGTCAGATTTCTATGATGCTTCAACCACAACTTCATTGTTTGCGTTATCAAGGTGACAGTGATTGACGTTTGATGCCTTTTGACTGGTAACAAGCTGGGTCAAACACTGTCAGTATGTGGAGGATTGGTTTTTAATGAAGTAGTGTGACACTAAGCTTAAACTGAGTTTATGAAAGTACACTTATGTTTATCGAAATCTTTATTAGATCAGTTTCATTGAAAGATATTTATTTATTCATGAAAACATAGATATAAAATTTCATGTACCCCCTGGAATGCCTCCAAGTACTCCCAGGGGTAAACAGACCTCCATTTAAGAAAGAGTGATTTAAGGGATGTTTTTAATTTTGTCCGGTTGGTTTGGCTCATGTCAGTTTGTATATTTCATAGGTTCTACACAAGTGTTGCTAGTGTCTCAAATATGTTTTCATCAGGGATGTTCTATATTGGCTTTTTAACGATATCTGGTATACCGATATTGTCCAAATCCTCATTTCTGATATCAACTGATACCAATATATGCAGACAATTGTGAGGTTGTATACAACTATATTCTACTCCGACAGCAAAGATACCAAAATATCCTTAACTCAGCCAGAGGAGTTCATTTTGTACATCTGGCTGCCAGATATCCGATACTAGCCGGTGTTAGCCAACATGAAGCTAATTTTAATGTTTCTGACAACTTGGTACTGTAACTTAACCAACAACTTAAAACCAGACATATTATAAGCAGCTTCAAAGCAAGTCAGTAGCAGTTGCTGCCCCACACACTCAAAAATAGAGGTACCAATTTGTACTTAAAAGGGTTCAAAGCTTGTCTCTGGGGGTGTTCCTTTTTGAAAAACATTTCTGTACCTTTCGGTCCTGGTCCATTTTTGTACCTTATCAAGCTGTGTGAGTTAATAAAGTACAATTAAACCAATTAAAAATGATGAATAAAAGTCAATAAAATAGAGATTATAACAACAATCAAAGATGCTAATAATAAATGAATAATCATTATATAAATATCCGGCCAAACGCATATATAATTATACGTATAATTATTACAGGTCGCGGGGGTTGCTGGAGCCAATCCCAGCTAATATCAGGTGAGAGGCGGGGAACACCCTGGACAGGTACATAAAAATGACTGACTGGCTGTAATTATTACTATGATTACTATGAATATTATGAAAATAATAATACAATAACTATAATTACTGTTTTGAAGGACTGCTATTTATAATTATTGTACAAGCTACGCACATTTTTCAATGCTGCGGGTACCCTTAAGGTTGAAATGGTACAAATTTGTACTTTATATCACTTTGGACACGTTTTCATAGTATATAGGTACTTCTGGCCTCATAAAGCCCAATATTGTACTTCTGAGAGAACATTTGTAAAAAATGTACCTGCAGGTACAGAAATGTTCCTGTCTCGGCCCTCTATTTTTGAGTGTGCATAGTCACATGACTCTGAAAGGAATTCTGGGAAATGAAGTTTTTCAGAATAACAGGGACTTTTCAACATGCTGGACCAATGGAACAAGAAGATCTTGTGACATTTAGTAACAGAAAAACAAGATCTCGCTAGATTTTGTCAGAAAATTGATAACATTGACATTGATTTGATAAAGCCGATACAGATATTTTAATGCTGATATCGGCTGACAGCTAATATCGGACATCTCTAGTTTTTATTGTATGTGACTCACATAATATGGCCGTCAACCATCATCAGCATTTTTTAGATTTGGCTGTCGCTGCCACCAGGATGCAGATTTGTGATGTCATAATATTCAGTTTTTCTTTTGTACATCTTTTAACATACTGAGAAAATGTGGTATTTTATCACAAATTGAACACTTGTGATATTTGGCACCACACTAATGGTCCATTAACAGCAAAGGAAAAAAAAGAGAAACGCTCAAATCGGCATTTCCAGGTGAAGATAGGGTGCAGCGGTGCCTTAGTTAGACCCTCTGATCAGCATTCATTTTGCTGTTTAACTGTATGTCATCTAAATTGTCTTCGAGGCAGCTTTTCCTTACAGCATTCCTGAGCTTGACCCAACTCTTCAGTGTAAACTGAACTTTGGATGAAAACGCTTTCCTATGTTCAGTTCTGCATGGAAGGAAATTAAAAGCTGATCAGGTTTGTTTTGAGAGGAGACTTGGTTTGGATTTACAGTCGTGCTTTCTCAACCCAGACAATCATTTTCCTTCAGGAGTATAAACAGTGCGTTACAAAATATTTAAGCTTTATTTAAAGCATTGGTTATGAAATGATGAAGAAATCAGCTGTATTTATTGGCTAGTGGATGTAAAATAGCTCCTAAAAGCTCTCTCTGCAGCTTTCTCCTTCGCTTCAACCTGCAGCTGATTAGAGAAAAAGAGGTTTTTAATGGTTCTTCTCATTGATGGCCGGGTAGTGCGCTGCCGGGTGGTTCGCCGTGAATGGGCATCAGGTTCTAATGAGGCATAAAGAGAATGGAAAGGGTTTGTTTCGACTAATTTCATTATGT
This sequence comes from Atherinomorus stipes, assembly GCA_023101725.1. NCBI lineage: Eukaryota > Metazoa > Chordata > Actinopteri > Atheriniformes > Atherinidae > Atherinomorus > Atherinomorus stipes. The sequence goes on from JALJCO010000491.1 coordinate 32,804, forward strand.
CCTACTGCCCCAGTCATTGTAGTCAAAGATAAAAAGGACATTTTCAGATGGATCATAATGGTCCAGAAGCAAGATAACGGATAATATTGCATATTGTGGATGGATTGGTTACCAAGGGGAGTCAGCCGAGTAGTGCTTACACTTTTAAAATGGGAAAAATCAGAATGTCTTATTTTTACTGACATGATTAGCATTTATTAACTGCTTTAACATGCGTGCATGTGACGCTTACCAGTTCTCTATTAATCATAAATGACGCTGTGGTTGCTGTGAGAAGGTATGGAAGCAAGAATTTTAATTGAAACTCTGAAAGAAAAGCTAAAAGGCGTCTTTAAAATCCAGTGAAATGGTATTTATGCTTCGGGCATGCTGAACGCAGCGAAGGGGCCAGCAGCAGCTGCCAGCTGATTTATTGATGAGTCATCAGTGCCAAGAATTATGTACAGAACACTTGACTGATACTCGAGGATAAAACCCAGTGAAACTAAATTATCTACAATTTCATTTCATAAAAGATTCTCAAAGTGTTAATTTACACATTCGAGGAAAAGCAAGCACTCGTTCTCGTCTTTCCTTCTTTATCGTCTCTCTCCTCCTCTCTCAAGGTGCCATTAAAGAAATCCCCAATTACTCCTAATAATGATGTAATCAAGCACGGCTGACGTGCCAGTGAGCTTTAATTAAGTTATTAATTAGCTGAATAATGGGGTTTTTATTCACCGGGACAGAAGCCACAGTCTCCCACAGCAAGACAGTGTATGTGTGGTTGTGTGTAGGTGAGCTGTGACAAGGTGTGTGTGCGTAAGACTGGAAGACATGAGAGACTATGGACGAAGATGATAGTGTTAGAAAAAGATAAAAGAAATGACAAAGCTGTCATTTTTTCTTTGGAAGAGCAGAGCGTGTGTCTCCGGATTGGTTTGAAGCTTCATGAGGGAACGTCTCCAAATCATCATTTACCCTCACACTTTTTTCCCTTTCTTTTTCTTTTTTCTCCTCCAATTACAGCGCAACATCACACCCTCTTGAGAGTGTTATGATAATATTTGGCCTGTGCGCCCCACCGCCGGAGGCAGGTTTAACCTCCTCACACGTTGTGCTTAGTTCAGGTCATATGGCTGCCTGACAAAGAGACATGCACTCGATACATAATTACCTGAATTGAAATAATCCGAGGTGACCCCTGTGCCTGCAACGGTGTACTGCAAGTTGATCCGGTTAATTTTAAAGGCTTCATTTTACCTTCAAATGGCTGCACATCCAGGTCTGCTCCTGTTCGCGTAGTTCGCTCTGTTTATTTCCCTTTTCTCTGTCATTTAATCAGGTCCCCCTTCTAGTACCGGACGGGACACCTATTTCCTTCAGAATTGCCTTAATTCTCTGTGCCATCGGTTCAACAAAGAGTCAAAAACATTCCTCAGAGATTTTGCTCAAAAACTCAAATCTTTCCAAGCTTTTCTCATTTCTAATCAAAATATCTCATCACACTCAAACATTCCAGTGAGATATAAGAAATTGTTTTAAGGCAATGCATCTTTTTTTTAGGAAATCATATCAAGAAAATTTTGCTTGTTCTATTGGCAGAAATTCTTGGCTTTTTATAAGCACAAAAAAACAACAACCAAAAAACATTAAAAATAACACTTATATATATATATATATGAGCTATAAAAAAAAAAAATCTGTTTATAGAAAAAGCAAAATTTTCTTGATAAAATTTCTTGAAATAAAATGCATTGCCTTGAAACATGTTCCTATATCTCACTGAAATGTTTCTCTTTAGGTAATTTTGTCTTATTTTGAGTGAGGTATTTTGACTTGAAACTAGAAAAGTATACTTGGTAAGATTTGAGCTTTTGCAGTGTTGACATAATAGCATCACACAGTTGCTGCAGATCTGAGATCTGGAAAGAATGTTAGATAAAGAATGCACTTTATCTAACAGTGTTTTATCAAAACACACAAGGTCACTGCACAAAGACCTGAGGACAAAGAAAAGTATTAAAACAATAAAACATACAAAAGACAAACTAAAACCAGTGTAAAACCAAGGAACAGTAAGATTTGGGTGAAATGGCCAGGTCAAGGTTTTGGGATTCTTAATTAGTTTCAGTTTTTATTTAGTTTTGACTTTTTGTTTTTCACTTTAGTTAGTTTTAGTTAGTTTTTCTGAGCAGGTTTGCTTGTTTTTATTTTTTTTTTTGTGAAAATGTTTAGTTTTAGTTAAAATTGTATTAGTTTTAGTGTTTGTTTTAGTTTTTTTTGTTTGTTTGTTTGTTTGTTTTTGTAAATTATAGGTATTTGTCTGGTGTGACATTGAAAATCATCAGAAAGTGACTCAGAGTAAAATCGGTAGAGCAAAGTAAATAGTTTATATAGAAATAGATTTCATACCAACCCAAAAGGTATTACCAAAATGTTTTTTTCCATTTCAGTTTTTGTTTTTTAGTTAGACTTAGTTAACTGTAATAATCTTGGGCCAGGTGGGATATGATTGACCAAACAGAAATGATTTGAGTCCAGTTTTGAAATGAGGAAACGAGTCCATGGTATGGAGATGGATAGGGAGGGAGTTTCAGAGATGAGGGGCACAGTGACTGAAGGGTCTATGGCCCATTGTGATGGGGCCATGGATGACGGAGTGCAGGGACAGACAGCCGACATGTGTGGGAAGATCTCAGTGAGCAGGTGGGGGGTGGTTAGATGGAGGTCTGACAGATAGGAGGGAGCCATGTAGAGCCTTGAAGGTAATAAGAAGCAGTTTGTTTGATTGGTAGCCAGTGGAGTTTATGCAGAATGGGAGTGACATGGTGAAACATTGGTGATCAGATGGGCAGCAGAGTTCTGATGGAACTGCAGCTTCTGGAGGGATTTCTATCATCTCCAACCAGTCTGTCCATTTTCCTATGACCTCTGACATCAACAAGACATTCTGGTCCAGACAACTGCTGGATATTTTCTCTTCTTCAGATCATTCTCTGGAAATCCTAGAGATGTATGGGTGAAAATCCCAGTAAATGCTCTGACCAACAACCATGCCACGTTCAAAGTCTCTTAAATCCCCTTCACTCTCAGAATAGATTGGCTGAATTCAGCCAATCTGGTTGGTAGTTATGTGTCCAACCAATATTTTGGTTGTTTTTACCAAAAGATTGGTCAGATAAACTAACAGTTTGGACAAAGTGACCCAAAAATTGGTTATATTAACCAATCTTTTGGTTAAAACAACCAAAAGATTGGTTGGACCACTACCAATCAGATTGGTCAAATTAACTAAACTGTTTTGGGGTGTTTCTTCCTCATTCTGCCGCTCACTTTGAACTTCATCATGTCTACATGACCGTTTGTGTTGAGTTGCTGCTGTGTGATTGGCTGAGTAGATATACAGTATGAGTCAGTAAACAGTTGAACAAGTGGAGCTGATAAGGTGGACGGTGAGTGAGTCGTCACTAAAGTTACATTTCAGCGTATTTTAGTTTGTTTTCAGCTACTTTAACGCTTCTCAGCTTCAGTGAATCTGCATAAACTATAGTAAAGCACGCTGACAGCTGAGTGGCTACACTGTACATCCTGTTTAACAGGTTTCCTTTGATGATTATCCACCAACACAGTCTCACAAGTTGACGCTGTCTATTTTAATTCTCTTTGTAAACACACAGGTAAATAACTGAATGATTTACCCTTTAATTGAATTTTTAGTGATCACAGATAAACAGTTATACCATGTTCTTGTATACACAGCATTTTTTAGTCAAAAGACTGGATTTTACCTTTGCTTTCACCAATCTTTTCACTATTGATTTCTCTTTTCAGCAGCTGCTGGCCAAAAAAAAAAAAAAGAAAAAAAGTATCATTTTAAAAAAGAGCCTGATTCAGAAATGAAAGCTTTTTGCTGCTTTTGAACAGCAGGTGTGAAGTACAGTCACTTCACAAGTAACCTGGAGATACTCTACATATTCGGAGGTTTTTCGCAGTAGTGTCATACTCTGTGCGTTTTCGTTTTTACCATTTGCAGACATCATTGATAACATTTTAAACTCATGCATTTATATGAGCCCTCTTCATGATTGGTCCTTGAGGGCAGAGGAGGCTTTCGGGTTACAAAAGCCCACGACAGCCTTCTCAAAGCCTGTTTGGTTATCACTAAATGGGAAAGTTAATGTGAAGCAAAGTGACTGGGTTTAATAGAGATTTGGAGATTCCTGCGCGTCTTCTCGCCTGTTTTCATCCAGTCTCTGTTTGACCTTGGTGTGTGATGTACGCGCTCGCTGCTGCAGTGACCTAATACTCCACTTAGACTATTGTGTATTCAGTCTGCAGCCTTTGTTAATAATATGGAGCATAAATAGAAGAAAAAGTATATGAGACTTTCTCCTCACTTTTGTCCCCATTCAGTCCTCTTTGTCTTCGCCATATTCGCTCCTTTCCCTCACCAGTCTTTTGTCCTCCCTTCCTCTTTGCCCTCTTTGCCTTAGCTATCAGGCTTTCCACCATCGGGCTCTTATTCTTCAATAAGTGGAGGTGATCCTGGCCCGCTGGGGGAGAGAGGCTGGAAGCTGAGTGAATACAGAAAGGCCTTTTATCTGTTTCCCTCTATATTTTATTCGCTCTTGCTCATGTTTTCGTTCCTTGACTCCCTCTCTTTATCTCTCCCCGACTCTTCCCTGCCCTTTGTCTCTGTCTCAGGAGATGGCTCTAAAAGCCACGTGCATGCAGAATGCTGGGTCGCTCTCCTATAGCTGTATAAGCTAACAGAATTATCAACTTGGCACCAGACTATGTTGCCAGTTTGACTCACCTTCACCTCGCTGCTCTGCAGACTATCCGGCTCTGCCAGACTGCATAGCGCTGGCCTTGGCCGGACGAATGCACCGATCTGGCAGCAGAGGCAAAGGCCTGCAGCAATAAAGATGTATATGTTGCTTTGGTGTATAACACTAACTCTGATACCCAGGAGGAGATAGTCTGACTGTAGCTGCACAAGGCTGCCCAACTGCTGTCATCCCCTATGGAGCATTAATTAAACTTTATTTACACCATCTTATCTTCCCATATCAAGGGAAAATAAAGCAAACATACATCATATAAAGCTGGAAAAATTGCTATTGTGTCATAAGATGCTCAAGTTCATCTATTATGGCTGCAGAATAAAAACGCAAACATCTAATATATTAATATTTAAACACCTCACACCTCCTCTCTGACATTACTTCCCTGTCACTTCATTATTTGTTCAAATGCTGTCTCTTGGAGATATTCTAAAGGAATGATCAGGCGGTCAAACAGAGAGAAAACCTCCCACTTATTTCTAGTGTTTGCTGTTGCTGTACTTTGACAAGCAGGGAAATATTTAACTGTTTATATTACTCAGCCTAATTATCCGGCAGCTATAGATTTAAGCTGCCAACATCATCAGTGGGTTTAAGTCTTAAACCAGCCTCATTACACAAACTCGTATCAGTTCTAATTACCAGAACAGGAGTTTGTGTACTCTGCACAGCACTGCATCATGCAGAAGATGTCTTTGGAACAAATCAGGCTTAACAAATAATACTACATAAATGCTTGAAGGATATTCTTTCTAGTGCTGTGCTCATCTGTGCAATTAAAACACTGTTATTTCTTCAATTTTTAGAATTGGCTTTTCTGGATGGAGTGAAGCCTTGGGGGTAAATTATCTTGCAAGATTACTAGCATGAGTTAAGTTAATCTTATTTTCTTATCTTCAGGAAATTAGAGTTTATAGAAGGATAAATCTCACTGTTGCCGCAGGACTAGCCTGATTGAATGCAGTTAATAGTGTTTTTCACACCTGGTTGTTGTCTCATTCGGGCATTTCCTAAGATCCTGTTATATAAATATCACATTTATCTTCATTTATTCATTTTGCTTTCTAAATTTTGCTGTTATCCTCTGTTTCTTCAAACTAATGAATCGCCAATTATTTCTAAGTCCAGTGGGAGGCGGTGTGTCCTGGACCTTTATGACACTTTACTTTAAATAAAATGGCCTTAAACAACCCAGATACAACACAATGGGCTCCATTTATCACAGGTTTGCATGTATAAAAGCGTGAGCAATCCCAATGCACACATACAAAAGTGTACAAACTGGTTTACGGCGTGCAATAAGGGTTGCATGTTTCAAAGGTGCTAAATAGTGCACCATATCCAGTTAGTGTCGGCTGCAATGAATATGCAATATGGGGCGTTTACAAGCAATTGCGCGTGTGTTGGGAGGAGGAATGTGAAATATATTAATGCAGCACTTGCAAAGTGATTTATCAAACGTGAGACAGATCGCAGCTGGCTGTTTTTGCGTGTATTCTTAGTACGTCTGAGAAGCAGGTGAAAACTGGCAGCTTAACCGGGAAAAACCGTCGGCTTAATAGCTTCTGTTGGTCTGGACCACATCAGAAAGAATACTGCACATATTTTTCAAATAATTTACAGTTTGACGTTATAAAAATAAAGATAGTTTAACAACAATATGCTGTCATTGTGTTTGTTCTTTATGCATTAATGATGGAGGACCACATATTTTTGTTATATCATATAAATATTTCATTTTACATTAAGGCAATATCAGCCCATTCTGATAGCAGACTGGTGATATCGAACTTCTCTGGTATTTTTCTGTCCTTTTTTCTTCTATGTGTGTGTGTTTGTGTATCACCTGACAAATTCTCTGACTTACCATCATGTAATGTCACCATATGTCCTGATTTGTGTGGTGTATGAATGATGCAGGTTACCACAGTCAGTGCTGCAGTCTGGTCCACTGGTGTAGCTTCACTGTGATTGGACGGCTGGCTGGGTTGGTCTGGCTCACTGTGCTGTTGACAATAGATTAGTCAGAGCCGCTTGTGTGTGTGTGATTGAATGTGTTTGGGGAAACACTGATAGTTTGTTCTGCTGCACTTTGGTTCAGTTCCACACACAAGTGTCCCACGCCGCAGGGCAACGGCTGTTGTTGTGTTGCCCAGAGGCTATGTGCATTGCCCATGTGTTTTATGAGTGTGTGTGGTTGGGCGAGGTTCAGAAGTGGTCCACTGGCCTGCTGGCTCCATGTTTTGTCTACAGTAAGCCGATGGGAGTTGGGCATTGGAGTTGAATGCTGTTGGTTTCAGCTGTAAACTCCCTGTTTCCCCCTCCACACACATGCAAAGGCAGCGTGTGCAGCAGATTTTACATCATGAATTAATAAGAAACACATCAGTGCATCAAACTTGATAATATTGAACAAATGGATACATTGATAACACAAATACACTGACTGTGCACCTCCCCCAACAAACCCAAGCCTTCACCATCACAAGTACCTGCACCTATCAAACCTTTACCTAAATCCTGATCATTTTGACTAATCCAACAAACGTTTTGTGTGTTGCGCCATCTTGTGGTGCCGCCATTGCTTAGGGTTCTAGACCCAATTACCTCGTATCTGCCAACATGGAAAGCAGCGTGGATATCTGCATTTACAATACTGGACAGTCATCTAAGGAAATATTAACTTATAGGTATGTTATCTGGAGATCTCTAAAGTATTCTGACATATTATTTTTACATTGATGCATTAATGTAAAGGTATATTCATCTTTGGAAACTGATTTTACTGACAAGCCACACTGGAATATAAAACACAAATCTTGTTGTTATTCATCAAAGTTGGTAAAAAAAAAAAAAAAAAAAAAAAAAATCTTTAAAACTCTTTAAAAGGTCATTACTTTATTATTTTGTCATATATTTGGCTTTTGGTATTGTCTAAGGTTCTACAGATCACGTAGCTTTCACATGTCCTGCAGCTGAAACTAAAGGCTGCAGGAGACCGTCTACATGACCTGTGTGTTTTCGACTGGACATTTTTTTATTTTTTGGTCACAACGTTGCCCTGATCAGAGCAAATAATGTTATATTTCACAATTTCTCCCAGATTGGTCATTAACTTTCAGCAACACCACAGCTGCATCTGTTAGCATTAGCTAGCATAATAACATTATGAGGTTCACCATTTTCGGGAGCATGGATTGGTGAAATAGAGTCAGATTAATAAGTGTTGACCGAAATGTATTCGTTGTTGTTGTGAATAAAATCCAGTGTTTTCTCCACTGTGGCAGCATGTTATTGCTCTTCTGCTCTGTGTGTTTGGTATTCCTCCCCGATACAAACACACTGACATCAGTGGACCTTCACATTCACTTATTACTGCCACTAAAGTTTTCCACTGCTGTTCCAACAACCAAGGAATGCGACAGTCCTTTCAGATTTCCTCCATATCGTCAAGAAAAAAGTTTGATTCTCATCTGTTCTAATTACACATGAAAGGCTCCCTAAGCAATGGCGGACGGTCAGCTTGCGGCGTTTGCCCGGATTAGACTATAACCAAGTCCCTGAGACATCACTCACACATTTGTACCCATGAAGACAAAATTCATGTCTCATTTACATTTACAGGAAGTACTCATCAGGTGGTGTGCAGTCAGCTTTATATCCTCATCATGAGGAAAAACAAATACACACACATACACTCCTTTCCTAATAGCTTCAGGTTTAGCTGCTTGTTCAGTTTAAGCCTCAGAGGAAAGAGAAAAACAGACGACAGAAATAGAGAGATGCATTTCCGATATGAAACTCCTCCCTGTCAGCATATTGCCAGCTGCAGCCGAGACTCATTGTGTTCACTCTTTCTTTTACCACTTTATGCTCTGGTAATAAGCTAAAATGGGAAATGAAATGGCCTGGGAAATATTCCGCATTTAGTTAGGAACCAATGCTGGAGAGAAAGAATGAAAAAGAAAAAGAAAAAAAAGAGACGGAGAGCAAAAATTGGCTTTAGTCGGTCCGAAAAAGCTCTTCGGTGATAACACATATCTGTTCAGAGATAATTTAAAGGAAAATGAGGATTTCAGACTGAAACCTTTTCACTTTACGTCCTCTTTAACCTTTCCTTTATAGCGTTTGATTGGAGTCACAAACACGGACAATGGAATTAATTAAAACTGTGCAGCCCAGCAGAATGGGGTCGCATCCATTTGCATAATCGCTATGTTTTCTGCCATTGCATATATAAGCTTTTAAACTGTGAGGTGTGTATGTTATGTATACAAATAACATGCATCAAGTAATACTCACTGGATTTTAAATCACTTCATGGTGATTTCACCTTTTGTCTCCTTATGCAGCAGCAGACAGAAAACAGACTAATGCTTATAAAAAGCATCTTTTTATTCTTTTTTACTCCTTTCTGAGAAACATCCTTCTGCATTCCACATAAATACATGTATCTGTGTGGGTTTTTTTTTGTGTGTGTGGGTAAGATATATAAGATATACGCTACAAAGAAATGACATGCAGAGGAAGCTGTTTGTTGTCTTCCCTGCAGCAACACAGAAAAAAAGGGCAAAGCGTGGAGCATTAACAGAAAGAGACACTAAAAGAGGAATGAAGTTACTTTTAAAGCAGATAATGATCAGAAAAATGAAAGGACAGTAGAAACAGAATCAAGAATCTAAATTAAACTTTTATGAAGAGAGATCTCTCTGCAAGATACTGTTTGATGGTAGAAAATGAAGAATTTTGTAAGATTTAGCCGCTGCGCAGTTAAACAGCCCGACTGTACGCTGGAACATGTTAATGTGAAGTTGTTGTCTCCCTCCATTTAACCCTCCTGCTCTATCTCACTTCCATGCACTCCTCTGTCGTGCACGGCAGATGCCCCACGCACAGATATGTCTCCTCCTGTCACCTAATTTATTTTAAAGGGCAGATCGCCATTTGTCTGAAAGCTTTTTATGACAATACAGACCTTGTTAGGGTACCACACTATCTACTCTCCCGTAGGAGTGTGTGTTGGCCTGCATGTGTGTGTGTGTTAGAGAGAGAGAGGAGGCAGGATATCTACAGCAGTGCTATATGAGGCCTTTATTCTGCAGGCGTTATTTATGCATCGGCCACTCTCGGTGAAACCCTGCTCTCATTCATTATCCAGAGAGGGAGACAGCGGAGGTGTGGAGAGAGAAAGACAGGCCCAAAGGCAGCCTTCATTTCCTCCTCCTCCTGCTGCTGCAGCTCTTCATCCCTGCCGCTGTGTCCTCGTCGTCTTCTTCGCGTGGATCTCCCCTGAGCAGACGCTGTGAGTGCACAGGGCCGGCGCGGCAGGCTTTCATTGTGATTGAGTCTACCGCTTACCAGGAATGATGCAGAAGAGGCTGTCTCTGTCTCACAGACAGACAAATAACTCAACCGTCAGCGGCTTTGCCTGCATCCAGGCTCAGAGACACCACCAAATACACACACATGGAAATGGAAATATGTGGCTCCTGAGAAAGTCCAATAAACAGCAGGCAGGGGTTTTATTTCTGTGTTGTTCAGTAAGATAAACTTAATGGATCTAAGCAGAAATGTTGACATTGAAGATCTACTTTTAGCTGTAAATATAGCAGAGGTGAAATTGGCTACCTGCATATGGATGCAGTGGCAGAATTACCAAAATCCCAAATCAGGAAAAAAAAGATAGATGCTATAGAAAATGCTAACTCAAAGGAAAACTTTCTTTTTTTTCAACCTGGACCTTATTTCTAGAAGTTTACACGTGCATTTACTCACCGGTGAAATTACTCCTTCAGAAGATATTTTGTTGAGTCGTCCTTCGGTGTAGATCCATATAGTGGCGGAGACGGGGCAGCCTCTCTATAAGGCATTATCTGCAGCTAAACTCCTTCATTTCACCAATAATTTAAGCGAATGAACAAACAAATGATTGCTATTGTCCCGTGAGTCCAGATTTAGCTTTCAGTTAGTTATCAGGGGGTTCTGCACACTTTTTAGGGCCGCACCTTCCCCATACATGCTTAAGTAGTACAGCTGAGCAGCTCGCTACCCAGACAAAAAAAAAGAAAAAAAAAAAAACAGGATTTGTGAAACTTTGAACTGACACGACAATAATACTCATTTGTTCATTCATTCTACTTAGAGCATTGATGAATGAAGGAGTTTTGCTGCAGATAATGTCTTACAGAGAGGCTGCCCCGTCTCTCCCATTATATAGGTTTACGCTGAGGGGCGACTCAATGTAATAACTTCCAAAGGAGTCAAAGTGATGCTGAAATTTTACCGGTGAGTAAATGCATGTATAAACTCCTAGAAATAAGGCCGGGGTTTGAAAAAGAAAGAAAGCTATCCTTTTACCTTTAAATCCCCGATGAATTTTGCGCTGCTGTTGTGCCAGGTTAAACGTGTACAGTTCAACCCTTTTAGTCAGTCAGCATCCAGACGTTATGTTCCAGGACAGCCTCAGTTGTCAGATTATGAGGCTAAAATGATGTAAAATGAATGCATCAATAGATAAAGCACCATAAAAGCCAACCAGAACCAGAAAACAGAATTTTGTAGAAATACCCAAGAGATAGACAGTGACCAAACCTTTTTTCATTCTCTCAAGTCTGGAGAAAAATATTGGCATTAAAACAAACACACAACAGAAACTGTATTTACATTTTACTTTCTTCTCATTTAAAGTTGTTATTGCTGCTATTATCTTCACAAAAACACCTTCAACTCAGCTGCTTTTCGGCTTCAGCATGCATCAGAAAGCTCTTCTTGGCTTTATTTCAGCTATAGAGGACCATTACTTTTGTTCTTTTCAGACAGATATAGAACTTTCTGCTCACTTGTTGATCTTTTGGCTGCTCCTGATTGGATATTACTGTCAATTTAAGCTTTCTGATTGGTGGAAAGTTTGACAGAAAGTGGCTTCATCATCATTTCCAGGTCAAAATTGAGGTCTCTTAGCAAGACAGTGAATTTTTTTTATGATGAAAATGTGATCATTGTGGATTTACCATAGAAAGTCTTTAAAGACGCACAACATACTACCTGAACTGTGAGCTCACTCCAGCCAGTAAAAGACTGTCTTATCTTGATTCTTGTCCTATATCTTCTTCCATTTCTTCCTCTCTTTCATTTCCTGTCTTCCTCCAATAAATTTTCTTTGCCAAATTCGCCATGGTATGTTTAAAACACCCAGTGTGTTTGTATCCATTTGCTAGCATGTGACAAAGTGTGCAACCAGTAGTCGGCTGCAACATCACGTCTCACATAAGGTTACATAGTGCGGTTTCTCAGCCTCGAAATGCCGCTGGGCAGTGACAGCTTGAGAAATAAGCATAATAAGTCAGAAATAAGTCAGAAACATATTTTTAAGGTCTAAAAGTTATGTTGGGAGCTCCACAGCTGGGCCTTCACTTCAGCCATCAGCGCCATAAAACCCCATTGATAAAACTCCCAGCACCAAGACACCGACTTAACATTACCACCAGAAAACTGAATATCGTTTAGGTTACATAGATGATAAAATAAACATGCTCTAAAAGCCAAAATCTGTAAATACAAACCAAGGTCACCCAGAAAAACACACAAACACAAACATACAATATAAAGCACACAGTACAAAACATATAAAATATCCTGATTCTAAAAATGGCAAAAGAACATTATGCATTTATACAGTAGGACAAGCAATTACAGACACCTCTGGAGTCATCCACCCAACTCTTTACAACACCTTTAAAAGCTCTGAGCTCAGCTCCTGCAGGTTTGAGTCAGTCTGAAGGCTGTTACAGGCTGCAGGGGCAGAACATTTAAAAGCTTTTCAGCCAAGTTCAGTGCAAAGAAAACTGAAAACCAGTCAAAATAAACTCTTTTTTTTCCATCAATGCTTTTCACTGGTGAAATTTCACAAAAACCTGGGACAGTAGCACTGACGCTAGGGACGCACTGCATGCGGAAGCGCGCCGAAGTCCACCGCACCGATTTTCTCATTGACACTGCTCCTCTTTCCGTCCACATCAGACGTCCACTGTGGGCAGCAGTCCTGCCTCTCTGCTGAACTTCTACAGCTGATAAGTCCACAATGGTACATCTCCTTTTCTGCTTTCATACTATTTACTAGCAGAAAGCCGACATTTCTGTGTGTGAATCCTTCCACTTGCATTTTCAATGAAGATGAAGACATGATTGACATTATTAGATCTATTAAAAAGAGATCAGGTTATAAAGCTTATCTGGGTGTTTTTTTCTTTGAAAATGGGTTAATTTTTAATAGATTTGTCCCATGTTCCTGCTTATTTTTCTGCCTGGCTTGACAAATTCGGACGCGGCTTGCGTGGAAACAATCGCTCTGCGCGGCACTCCATGCAGCAACTGATGTGGTCGACACCGTCTGGAAATATTATTTGTTAAAAGTTTTTAAAAAAACCGGGGGGGGAGAAGGGGTTGAGGAAAAAAAAACAAGGGGGGGGGGAAGGAGAAAAGGGGGGGGAAGAATAAGGGGAAGGGGTTTTTGGAAAAAAGAACAAAAACAGGGGGAAAAAGTTAACATGAGTGCCGAAATGAAACTGCGGCACTTTGGCGCGCTTCCGCATGCAGTGGGTCTCTAGGGTTAGCCACTTTGTGACGCTTCCTTTCTCCCAGACCTAAAAGTCCTTCTGGCTTCCACAATACAAAAAGATGATTCTTTTTTGTTTTGTCCCATTCTTCCTGAACGCATCTGGTCGCTGTTGTCAGGTGTTTTCCACATGTTCTCTGCTGCAGACATGAAAGAACTGCATGTGGGCAGGTCAAGTGCATCTCGGAGGACTGCATGCTGAACTTGTGGCTGATAATAGTCTGAAATTTTTTCTCTGTGCACAATAAGCCCACACTGCCAGACTTGGTGATAATAAAAAAAGAACTGGTGTGCTGTAGCACTCAAATCCAGTAACAGGTGAAACTGATGTAATGGTAGCAGTGATGTTACTTACACATTGTTCAGGTATTTTGTTTCTCTCTCATCCACATCAAACACACTCTTTCCTATCATAGAAAAACTCCAATTCTGTCCACTGCCATGTGTTCCCAGCTGAGGGCCATCTGTCCAGGGTTAGAAGCCGTGTTAAACACCAAGATGTCCTTGCTGTGCACAGTCGCTTCCCTCTATCCCAACTCTCCTGCAGTATTTATCTCTGCTTCCATTTCTGTTCATTCCTTTAATTAAGTTGATTCCTTCAGCTTCTCTCTACTTGTCCTCCTGCTCTTCCTCCACAGGAACATCTCAATACTATCTCCACTCATTTGGCCATAAGTAGATAGAGGTCGGAAAAAAAGAAAAAAAAAGGGAGGAAGAGTGATTGAACATTTACAACTCTCCTGGAAATCTCATTGCCGAGGCCTCGCTACCGCCAACGCTTTTATTGCCTTTTACCAGCTACCTTCACTGTACATGCATGCAGAACTATTAGCTGTCCGTAAACACATACAACACATACCCCAGGATTAAGCGTATATTTCACTGCCTGGCCAAAAATAAAAGTCGCCACCAAAAAAAACAAAAGGTCTTGCACTAATATATCGTTGGACCGCCTTTAGCTTTGATTAGCAGCATTCACTGTGGCATCATTTCCAGAAGTTTCTGCAATGTCACAAGATTTATTTCCATCCAGTGTTTCATTCATTTTTCACCAAGATCTTGCATTGATGATGGCAGAGTCTGACCACAGCCTCCCCCAGCACATCCCAAAGATTCTCAATGGGCTCAATGCTCCATCACTCTGGAACAGCGTAAATCTGGACTCATCAGACCACATGACCTTCTTCCACTGTTCCAGAGCAAGGTTATTATAGTTAACATTAACTGAAATAAATAAAAAAAAAATGACAGTTTTTCAAAAAACGATAACTAACTGAAACTGTATTGTATCTTTAAAAAACTAACTAAAACTAGCTAAAACTATTGCAAAAACATCCTTGGTTTTAGATTTGTAAATTTATTTGATACATAAGCTTTTTGGGTTGATATGAAATCTATTTCTATTTAATCTATTTACTTTCTTTTATTTCGAGTGACTTTTTGGTAATTTTGAATGCCAAGCCAGACAAATACCTATATTTTACAAAAAAAAAAAAACTCAACCAAATACTAAAACGAAGACTGAAACTAATAAAAACTAAAATAAAACTATGCAATTTCCAAAAAATAAAAACCAATAAAAACTAGCAAACCTGCTCAAAAAACTAACTAAAACTAACTGAATTGAAAAACAAAAAGTCAAAATTAAAAAAACACTGAAACTAATGAAGAATCCAAAACTATCATAATCTTGCTCCAGAGTCCAAGCTGTATGTTCCCTCGCAAATTGAAGCTTTTTTTTTCAGGTTAGCCTCACTGATTAGTGGTTTTCTTAAGGCTGCACACCTGTTCAGTCCCAATCCCTTGAGTTGCCCTCACATTGTGCGTGTGGAAATGCTCTTAGTTTCACTATTAAACATAGCCCTGAGTTCTACTGTTGTTTTTCTTTGATTTGATCTCACCCATCATCATTCAGGATTTCTTTCCGGCCACATTCCTTCCTTGAAGACGATGGTTCCCCACTATCATTCCAGTTTTTAATAAAGCGTTGGAAAGTTTTTCATCCAATGTTAGTAGTTTCTGCAATCTCGCCTATTTATGGTCCCTTACATACATAAATGGCGACGTCTATTTCATGTGTTGCCGCTTTCATAGTTCTATGTGTCTTCTGCGTTTCGATGGGTGATATCAGTTTGTCCACTAGGCGGCAGTGCTGAGATCATAGTTAATTTCCCTGTTTTGATGTTTTACACCACGTGGTGTCGGTGACATAGATATGAGTGTATTTTCTGACACACTTGCATAGCCTCTCCTCAAAAGCTCCAGGCATGGTTTTTTTGGCATCTTCTTTCTCAGGTGCTTTTATTGGGCTTTTTGGCCCCGGCGTTTTTTTTCTGTTGTTGGCTTCTGGTTCCTGTTGCATATCAGCTACACGGCTCAACATTAACCCTGTGGTTTCCGGTGATATTGCCCTATCTTCTGCGTCACGTGACGGACAACTTAAGATGTTTTCTCTGCTTGATGCACGCCAATGATTTGACCCTTCTCAAACAGACTAACATCTTTTCCACGACCACGGGATGTGTCTTTCCACATGGTTGTTTAGGAAATGAGAAGCAACTCATTGCATCAGTTGAGGTGAAATACTTGTTGCCAGTTGAAAGATGATCGCCCATGCAGTAATTATCCAAGAAGGCTCTTACCTATTTGCTTAGTTAAATCCAGATGACCATTTTTGGACCAGGCAGTGAATAAAGTAGGTGCACGGTACAAACTTGGTGCAACTGCTCTGATATACACAATCACAAACAGAAGCTTGTAGAGTTGTGCTGTAAATTGGATTTTGTCAGCATGAAAGAGATATGGAAAGAGACAGAGCCTGAGTGACAGAGAGGTAGATAGGACCATGTTATAAAGTGTGTGTTTGCATGAGTGTGCACACTCTTTGTAGTGACCCTTGTGGAGTTAAAGGAGAAGGGAGGAGAAAAGGGGGGAAGTGAGATTGGAGGAAATAAGAAGGGAGTGAAAGCAGAAAATACCTGGACTGCAAATCCATCAACACTAAAAACTCTCCTTGCATCCTCTTTGTGGGCAAGCGCTTGATCATGTGATGAATGCATATTTGCGTGTGTGTTCACCTCCTCCTGAGCTGCACTCTGAAGCCATCAAACAGTAATCCATTGAAACTGTACATCTGTCTGGATATGAGCTCCCTTTAGCTGTTAAGGAGAGATTAAGATGGACTTAAAACGCTTTCTGTACAGTGGCCTTCTGCTTCAACCAGCATTATCAAGGACACATTTTAATATTAAGGTGAAATACAGCATCCCTGTAACAGCTCTGCGATCACCATCTTGCATCTATTACCACAGAGCAGTGAGGGGAAAATAAATGGTGCTATAATACTTTAAGAGCGATGCATTTGTACCAGCAGTGTGACTCCTGTTGTTCCTGCAGCTCTGAGACTGTGTTTTGACAGACATGAGTAAAGCTTAAAAAATGCAGCTTCTCTGCTGAATTCAAACAAATCATTTTGCAGACACACAGAGAACCCACAGGGGTTCAGGCAAATCCACGAAGGCTTATTGTCAAAAACAAAGTTAGACTCTGCTCCAGAAACCAAAATGTCGACTGGCATCTCTTGTAAAAAAATCCTCCGTTTGAGTAGCTGCTGTAAGCCCACAGTACCACTTAAATCTGATCGGAATAATTTAAGCAAGAGCTCACAAGAAGAGGAGAAAAGGGTTGACAAAAACAAGGGGAGGTTCGAGTTAATTCAGACGCAGTCAATCTGAGTCTAAAAGAGAGACAACATGCTGCAGTTCTGGACCAGATCCACAAGAGAATGTGACATTTTGACACAGAGAGCCGAAGCTGAATGGTGATCGGCTTGGCTCCACAGGGAGCTCCATCCACACAAGACAACTCTCAAACTTCAGTGCCAGAAGCACAATGGCACCCCCCAGGGGTGGCCAGGGCCCCCCTGAACAAAAGGCTGATTTTTTAATTTACAGTATATCCACATTTATGTAACATGGCACAGCATTTTTGTTTGTATTTGAATGTCAAAATCTTTGTAAGGGCGTAAAAACAAAATAAATAACAAATATTACACTAGACCAGGGCTGTCCAATTTGGGGCCTGGGGTCCGAAGTTGGCCCGCAAGCTAGTATTTTTGGCCCACTGCCCATTGTCTTTTTTTTTTTTTTCTTTTTTTTTAAATTATGATTTTCCAAGCAATTTGTTCTTTTGATATCTATTCATTGATAAACTTTTCCACCCTGACCACAAATGACCATTGTGGTCAGGGTGGCGCTGTTGTTCTTCTATCAGCATATGATCAGATAAGAAGTGCGAAGATGCTGGTGTTAAATGTCAGAGATAGATCATGAAAGGCAGTGGCATACTTCAATTCAATTCAATTCAACTTTATTTGTATAGCGTCCATTCATGACAGTGTCACCTCAGGGTGCTTAATCAGACAGAAAAGTTCAGGTCAGATTCATAATAGCCTAGTTAAGGAAACCAACAGATTGGATCGAATCTTGACTTGACCCGGTCCAATCCCCCATCCTGAGCAAGCACAGAGGGGTGGCGACAGTGGGAAGGAAAGCACCCTTTTAACCGGGAGGAAAACCTCCTAGAGAAACCCGGCTTACAAGAGAAAGGTTAAAAGTAGTTAGGAACATAACCACTTTTTTGCAGAAATTGATTTTAAAGCAGTACGCCTAATTTGCAACAGAAAGTTGCTGTTTTAAAAGTATCATCTTTGTCTATATATTTTTGGTCTAATGGAGGTTTGAATTTACGTTTTACCAAATGTTTTTGAAGGCCTATCTGGATGTTTAGTAATTTCAGGATGTAAACACATAAAAAGGGGGGGGGTATTCATTTTCCACATTACTTTGTATGAGGTTGTATTTTGGAAATTTGTGCTATTGGCTAAGCCTATTGATAGGTATACTGATTTGGTATACTGCAACATGAATTTTTTAATTTTGGCCCGTGACCTTCCACCCCAACCCATTTTTGGCCCTCCAGTGTAAAGAATTTGGACACCCCTGCACTAGATCTACCATTTTCTGCCATTGATGTTTTGCCATAGTCCCCCTGTGGGTCTGTCATTAACTTGCCCTGTCTTATGTAAATTCATCCAGGAAGACACCATCCATTCAGAACTGCCCCAACCAGTTTCTAATGCTCCTTTCACATTAGCACCTTCTTAGCCGACACCACTTTACCCCAATTGAGGCCATTTTTAGCTATGGTTTTCTCTGTAGGTGAGGTCATCATAGGGAAGTTTTGTGAAGTCAATTGTTTGCAACACACACACACACAGTGAACAACAATGGAGGGAGTTGATCATGTGATTTACCTGAAAATTTTATCAACACAATTGACCAGTGTTGTGGGCGCATGGCTAGTAGACATGTGGAGAACACCCCCAATGAGTACAGCAAGCCAAATCTGATCCCACAGGACTATAGTAACTTGTTGGTTCATACATTCTACTTAAAGTATTGGTGAAATGAAGTAGTTTTGCGGCAGATAATGCCATTCACACCTAAACTCCTGTGTCAAACTGCTGGGTTAAAAAGGGACCAACTAATTTCTAAGTTATATCAACCCAGATATTTGGGTTGTTGGTTGTTGACCCAATTTTTCTGTGTCGAAGCAACCCATAAACGAGTTGGTCCCTTTGTAACCCAGCAGTGGGTGTTATTTTTTACCCACGAGCTCATCGTGTGAATAGAGGCCCATTCGTTCTGCCCCCCCCCCAATTGTATGGATATGTGCAGATCTAACCCAAAAAGCGTTCAAAGAAGTCAGAGTGTTGCAGAAATGTTACATGTGAGTAAATGTCTGCATAAATTCCTAAAAATAAGTTCCAGGTTAAAAGAAACAAACGTTTTCCTGTCATAACCCTTTGCCACCCTGCTATGTCCTCTGGCCACCCCTAAAGAGAAATTCCCTGCAGGTGCCCCTGTCGAAGCAAGCTGGATGTCCTTGGTAATGAAACTGGGAAGATATGAGATATCGTCACAGAGAAAATGTGTGAAAACATTGGATGAATGAGGTGATGGCGCAGTTGTCCAGTATTAATGTGTTTGTGTGTGCTGGTGAAACCGATGTTGGGTCTAGTGTCAGTATAGCAGCAGTCATAGCAATGAAAACAGTGGCTGTGTTTCCATAAAGCACTCGCGGCAGCCGGATAGATGTCCTTTGACTCTAAAAGAAGAATTATTGTGTGAGTTTGTGCAGAAGCCCAGAGCCTGCAGCCAAAATCCACTGTAAGCATCAACCAGCCTGGGCGAAGGTGTTCTTTAAGTGTCTCTATTCTGAGATGTATGAAAGCATAAAGTGATTTTCTGAGTGCAGTTACTTGGTCAGTGCATGCATTAAACATTTTGTTTACAGATTCTATCTCTCCCAACAGCATCGTGCAAGCACAGCATGTCTGTGATTACAGATGTGAATTTGCAGGTTTTTAAATGCATCATACCTCTCCTTTAGACGTGAAGACTCTCCACCACAAGGAGCAAGAAAGCATATGCATTTATTTATTATAAGCACAAGATGTTGTAACCATATGTTCTCTGTCATGATGTACTGCAGCACAGGGCAATCTTAGTGTACATAATTTGTGTTTTGGCTTAGGTGTGAAGCACTTGAGAGCTTTGGCCTATTTTTCTGACTAGCAGAAGGTGAAATTAAGTGCATACAGAAGCCAAAATGACTCGGTGATTATGTTTGATACTGGTGAAAGCCAGGTGCTCTTCAGCTTGATGCACGCTGCATGACTTAAATCACAGCCTCTGACTCTTCTTTATTGTACAGCACTTGACATGGACACCACTCCCCCTTTGGCTGGCGCAGTTATTCCAGTTTTGCCTAGTTGTTTGGAATATTATAATGAAAGTCTGCAAATATTTCCAGTCATTCAGCCAACAGGAAATGTCTGATGGGAGCAGCGATTTGACGCAACCAAAAGAGGGTGGTAATTCAGACAGGAGGACTGAAAAGCCTGCAATGCGATGCTATTTCATACTACTCAGAGCTCCAGACTAACTTTTTTCCGCAGGAGCACAGTGGCCCCGAACTTACATTTTTAGGAGCGCAAGCAGAAACTTTAGGAGCGCGCATCAAAATCAACTTGTAAAGCAAATATTCACATTTTCTCTCATTTTCCCTGTGATACTGATAAATACCTGAACAATAAATGCAAAAACTACAATGCTCACAGGTCATGACATATTCATGTTTCAAATGGCTCTGTGTTTATTTCATTCAAAGTTTATTTGTATAGCACATTTTAAAACAACCTCTGTTGACCAAAGTGCTTCACATCATGGCAAAAACCACAAAAAGATTTACAGTAAAATTAATCTTTAAAAAAAGAAAATAGTTAAAATGTTTATTAGAATAAATATATATATATATATATATATATTTATATATATGTGTATATATATATATATATATATATATATACACGTACATATATACCGTACATACATACATACATACACACACTTAAAAATAATATCTAGAATAAAATAAAAGGAGAAGATCTAATCCAGAAGATATTGGGATCCTTTCTTTAGCTGCTGAAAGCCAGGGAGAAGAAGTGAGTTTAGGTTTGCTTTGAACTGTCCTACAGACTGAGAGGATCTCACAGAAAGGGGGAGATAGTACCATAATTTGGGGGGTTACGACGGAGAAGGTCAGATCGCCTCTGGACTTTAGCCTCACTTTAGGAACAACCAGTGAAAGCTGGTCAGCTGACCTCAGGGCTCTCGGAGGATTATAGAGCTGCAACAGCTCTGACAGATAGGAAGGGCCCAAAGTGTCATGTTTTTGTTGTTGGTGCCAGTTTTATCAGCAAATTTTGTGTCCCTGGCATGTTGTGGTCGTGCAACGGATCAATGAACTCACAGTTTAGATCAGTTTATGGTCTGAGTCATTGATCGGATCAGTTTTCAGATCAGCAAGAGAAAAAGGACAAGACAAATTCACCTCTCTAATTACTTATTTATTTATTTATGTAATTGAGTATTTTTCCTACAGTATGAAAATCATTCAACTCAAGACTCATTCACTCAATTGTAACAATAAAATAAACTAAGGATGAATAAATTATGATAATTGGACTAGGAACAGATGACAAAATTGCAAGGTCACTCAATAACAATGATAGTCCATGATGAAAAACACTGACTGAGACCTCCTGACTGCTAACCTGGTGTCACTGGCAATGACGTGATGTTTACTTAGTTCAGGATCCCAAATCTGCAGGGGGCTTTTATTTTGAAATTTACTTGCTACCATGTCTGATTTTCTATCTTTTTGCTGAGAGCTTGATGCTTTCTGGAAGCGTGCTCCATCAAAAATAGAGACGCTGCGACGAGACACTTCTGACTTCTGGCGTATGGCGGCCTGGAGTGAAGTAAACTGTTGAGTTAAAAATGGCCGTGTTTAGCTGTTTAGCGAAACCGGAATGCACCTTTACTGACTAGTAATTATGTCAGCAACTAAACATATAAAAACAAAAAATGGCAAATTTATTGGTCGCTCATTAATGCGCATTGTCTCACATTTTAGTCACAAAATGCGACCATTTGGTCGCAGTCTGGAGTTACTTGCTACTTATATTTACTACTCTGAAAGATAATTTTAAAAAACACCAAAAACCAAGACTTCATCAATGTACGTACATACAAAGGGCTAAAATAATTCAAATAATCACAGATTTGGTATAAGAGCTGTCCAGTATTATTGGCCAACTGAAATTAGTGGCCAATGTCAGCATTAAAATGCGATATTGGACAATATCGGTTTTATCAAACCAATATTTTTACCAAAGGAATCTCTCAAGATCTTGTTCCATCATCAGTGGTCCAGCATGTAGAAAAGTGCCTGTTATTTTGGAAGAACTTCATATCCCAGCATACCTTTCAGAGTCATGTGACTACTCAGTGCAGCTGCTGCTGCTACAGACTGATTTTCTTTGATGCTGCTTATAATATGTCTGGTTTTAAGTTGTTGCTTTAGTTACAAAGCTGTCAGAAACATTATAATTAGCCATATGTTGGCTAATACCTGCCAGTATCTGATATATGGCGGCCAGATGTCCAAAATGAACTCCTCTGGCTGAGTTAAGGAGATTTTTGGTATCTTTGCTCTCGGAGCAGAGTACCGTTGTATTTCTCAAAATATGACAGATACAACTTCACAATTGTCTGCACATATTGGTAGCAGTTGATATTGGTTATAGGAAATCAAGAGTTGGACAATATCGGTATGCTGCGTATTGGTAAATAAGCCAATTTCGAACTTCCCTATTGGTACTTTTGTTTAAAAGTGAAGTTGATTAAGTAATTAAAACAAAAAACGTGAAGAAATATGAAGCTGTAATGTTCTTAAAGTAATTTTTTGGAGAGGACTTTTTGTTTTCTAATGACCTGAAAGGGTAGTAAATTTGTCCCCATGTGTCGCATTGAACTTGAAATCAGTTTTGGAGTGGAAAATTCCTCAAGTGAAACACTGTCTTGCTATAAAAAAATCATCCAAAATTAGTTTACAGTACATGACCAGAGTGATAACCGAAGAACTGAAGCGGAAAATTACCCGACATGACCAAAATTTTAAAAAATAAAATAAATCCAAATCCTCCTTAATCATCTACAAGGGTTAAATAAAAGTTTGACGCCAACTTTTTTAGCCATTTTAAACAAAGGACCCTTGCTACATTTGTCAATGGACCTGAAACTGTTTCATTTTCATGGCGGATCTCAATAGGTGGAAGTGGGACTCAAAAGTAGCATATATGGTAGTACCCAATGATTTGTTCATTGGCCAGGACATGGCCAGTCCCAGGAGATCAGATTACAGCATCATGTTGGACCACATATGTCACTGTTGCTTTATTACCAATCCAAAGGCTCCAGCTGAGACCACTTAGGCCTGAGGTTGCTTAACAATCCTTCAGGGCAGCAACAAGCTTATGCCCATGAGGAAATCTGGACAGTTTTGTCTGAACATTGACCAAAATTCTCCAGTGAAGCTTCATTTAACATGTTTTAGACCATAAAAGATTAGAATGAAAAAAAAAAAAAACCTGAAGTAGATAAAGTGATATAAAAGATCCCCCTGAGGAGGACAGAAGGAGTCTCACACCTCCTTACTGCCCTCAAGGAGTCACTGTTGCATTTCAATTAGAAATTAAACAATGAGATTTTCTTCAGTTTATCATGTTTTTGACTTGATATTATACCATCACACCATCTCATAGGAACTCAGAGGTTTGCCTTAGCTGTAAAACAACTGTAAAACCTTTGACGGAATCATCAGCAAACACCCGTCGGATGTCTAGATGAAGATGAAGCACATTTAGTTTGTGCAGCTGCAGAATGCATTTGGGACTGATAACACGTACACAGAGTGCTACAGTATTTCATTCAGTATTTTACATCAGTATCTAAATAGTTCATGTGTTTGTCTGTTATCTGAGACTATCAGTTATGAATTGTCTTTGCCCTCTTTTGTCTCAGCCAGTTCAACAAACCATAAAGCTGACAATCTCTGCTGGGTATAAGCTCTGGTATCTGCATGCCCATGTGGGACAAAGGCACAAACACACACCGTGAGACATGCGTTGGAGACGCTCATTTCGTACCTTTTGGACAGATTGGGGTTTTGTTTGTCCTTCTTCTCCAGAGAGTCATTTTCTCTCCAGCCAGTCATGGTGGAAGAAAGGCTCTCTCCCTGTTGTTCTCTCAGAGGTAAAGGTAATTAGGCTTGGCAAGAGATCTAGACTCTGTGGTTTACCTTTCCTCCTGTTCCCTCTCCCTGCTCCCTTCATGTCCCCCAGCCCCAACTGTCTTTTCAAGTCCAAAAATACACCCTTACCCCCAGATTACCTCAGGATACGTCTGGTATTTTCCTTTTCTTTGTCCTTCTCGCTTTCTCTCTGACCCCCTTTCTCCCATTAGACCGCTCCATCAAAAATCACTTTATTATAATTATAGCTGAAATATTCTTTTTTTTTCTTTCCACAAATTACAAGTTTAAATGATCCCAACAACTTTTTTCTCCATAAATGCAGTCAGATAAACAAACTGCTGAAAGACCGAGTGCTCAGAGGTGGAACATTTCATGATGTGATTGTTTGTTTTTATGATTTAATGAGATGAAAAAGGGAAGTAGCAGAGACTAAGATGTTCTAAATGAACAAACAAAGTGTTGACAGTAGACTCTCATTCCTAACATCTCTATGAGATGGTTTTACCTCGTGGTTTGGAGGTCAACCGAGGCCGATCTCCATGGGAACCACAAAGTGCTGACACCCTGACAAGGCATTCTCACGCTCATTCTTTTTAATGATTTAAAAAGTAAATAACTTATCATGATAAGTCTTTATAGAATAAAGTCGGGCTTCTCATGTTACTCTACAGACATAATTAGGCTGTCAGAGTTTTGTTTTTTTTCACTGAGCTATCAAGTGTCCCTGGCCAACTCTTCCATAAATAAATAAATGGAAGATGTGTATGACATGAAATTCAATAAATTCAAATAAAATTTAATTGAATAATGGACTAATGGGCTGCATACATAAAAATGCATACACAGATAAATGAATGCTTACTAACATATATAAGTGAATGACAATAAATCAATAAAAAAAACATTTGCATTACTTCTTAAAGGCCATTCAAAGTTTTTGTTTATCAGTTTTTAACCTCTTGAGTACGATTGCGGAAAATTAAACTGCTTCCCTCTTTAACTGACTAATTAATAAATTCTTGTCTAATTTATTTTTTTCTTCATTTTTATTTTCTATGTTTTATGTATTCATTGTTAACTGTTTGCATTTATTTATTTATTCTAATTTGTTCATTTTGATTTTACTGTATTATTTTGTTTACTACTACAACTAATAAAAATTATAATAAATAAATAAATAGATGAATAAATGAAAAAGAATGAATAAATAAAGAAAGAAAGAAAGAATGAATGAAGAAAGAAAGAAAGAAAGAAAGAAAGAAAGAAAGAAAGAAAGAAAGAAAGAAAGAAAGAAAGAAAGAAAGAAAGAAAGAAAGAAAGACAGAAAGAAAGAATGAATGAATAAAGAATGAATAAATAAATAAATAAATAAATAAATTCAGACTTTAATGGATTAAGTCATGTTGGTGTCAGTAAGTATTTATGTTATTTATGTAAGTAACGAGGCCATTACTTGGCAGATAATACAATTTTGTTATCTGCAAACAGAAATGATATTTCAGCAAATTTGCTACAAACTACTTCCCTTTTTTGATCGATTAATTTATCGTTTTTGTCTAATTCATTTATTGAAGTTGTACTTATTTTCTATTTTCATCTATTTGTTTTAAACTCTTTACTTTGTTTTATTTATTGTGGTTTTACTGCATTTATTTTATATAATAATAATAATAACAATAATAATAAAATCAATCAATAAAAAATTTATAAATGAATAAGTAAAGAAAGATAGAAAGAAAGAAAGAAAGAAAGAAAGAGAGAAAGAAAGAAAGAAAGAAGAAAGAAAGAAAGAAGAGAGAAAGAAAGAAAGAAAGAAAGAGAAAGAAATTCAGGAAGGCATGAAGTCATATTTGTGTTGCTTGGGATTAAACTTATTTATGTAAGCTATGAGGCGATAACTTGGCAGATGAGAAAATGTTATTATCTGCCAACAGAAATTACATTTCTGGTTTTAAACATGTTCATTAAAGCTGTCTTGTAGCTTTTCAGGAAAATAAAACAAGTCCTTTGTTTGAGAATTATTGCTGTTTTTTTCTCCCTTTTTAATGATTGGACATTGATCAAATTGCTTAAATCAAGGTAACAGGATTGTTTCTCTGTTTGTGTTTTCTGTGTTTTCACCCTTCCCATCCTCTTCCCTGTGTTCTCTCTATCCCGCTGGAAAGGATTTTGTGTCAATTAAGGATCAAAGTTGTAAGTTGTTCCACAGCAGGGCGAAGCAGCGTCTGAATCGGTGCCCAACAACGGGTCCAGTGGAGCATAAAATGGATGCCAGACACACTGTTCAGATAACAGACCATCAGCTGGATATCTGGACGATGAACTGTCCTGATCCTGAGCCAACTCAACTCCACCATCCTCTTCAGACTAATGGAGCCCTGCATTCACAATAGGACCATTAGAGAGGAGACTTCAGGGCGATCATGAGGCCTAACTAAGCCGACTCTAGTGTTCACTTGAGACAGTTCATTAGCGAGTCTGGGAAGAGAGAAGGGTAAGGGGAGGTATCTTTCTATCGTTCCCAGCCGCTGTTTAACCTGCAGCTGGGAACTCACGTGTTGGATGTTTGTTGAACTGTTTGATATTGAAGTGCTTTGAGGTGAAGGAGTATAAGTCACAACCAGAGGAGTGAAAGGCATTGGGAGCATCGGCCTAAATCAAAACGAAAGCAGTTGAAGTCCGTTAGGCATCATTGTTGATGATAATCTTACCTGGAAAAGTCACATTAGTTATGCCAAAAGAAATAAATAATTCTGAATCTATTGTTATAAAATGAAAACCTTATACAGTATGTCAAAAATCTTTAATATATTATTTATGAAGTGTACTATATAGCAGGGATGCAAAATATTGGAATTTTGGCCGACATCCGATTTACCGAGATATTAAACCTCCTGGCCAATAAACTGATATTAATACTGATATTAAAGTTGAAAAATAAATTATATAATATTCATTACTTGTGCAAAATTTGAAAATCCCTAAACTTGCGTTGTGTATAACAAGTCAAACTGAATGACAGTTGTTCAAACAAAAACTAATAGGATATGTGAATTATATCTTAGAAGGACATGGATTTTCTTCTCCCTGAGAAAAAACAAAACACAAAAAAAACAGGGGATATTTGGTTATTTACACAAATGACCGTGTATAAACTCCGTTTACACGCAACATTCTAAAAGAAACTGTCTTTAGAAGTTTTAAAGTCTGTAAAAAATAAGTTTTTGAAGAAGAAGAAGTTTTTTAGACTAGAAACAGCGGCCTGATTGGTTAAATATCGGTGGGGTGGCTGATGTCCAATACTCAGTTTTTAAGCCGATATAGGCCGATACCAATGTATCGGCCTATATCGGCCTTAAATGTATTGTGCATCCATACACTAATATATGACATGCTGTATTGAGGTTTGGGGAAGATCTTTAAAAATCTAAGACAAATTTAATCTTTCTATTACAAAAGAATAGCAACTAATAAAACATATAAATATATAAATAAACATTACATTTAAGTTATTATTAAAAAGTAAAAAGATGTTTTTTTAAGATTTAATGCAGGTCTTAGTTGTCATACTGTAATTATACTGTGAGTTTAGTTTACTGACATGCACATGAAGACTAAAAAAAAGCAAGGCTGGCTTTGCATTTAGGCTCATAGAAAGTTGCTGAGAACATTATCCCCTCAACTAAACAAGCCTGGCTCACCTTTATTTCCTAATCCCCTCAAACCTTGCAGAAGTAATGAGGTACTTTGAAGAGAGAGAAATGAAAGGAAGGCATAGGTGAGCATGGTGTAATTCTATGCATGAGTTCTGTTTGCCGCCTCACTGTATGTGATATGTGTTTGGGTGTGAAAGTGAGGCATCTGATTTGACTCCTGATAAATCTCCCTCTGCTGCAGCATCAGAATGTATTACCGAGCCAACAGCCGGGGCCAAATCCATTTTTATCTGAGTGCAATTGATGTCACTCCAACTTCTCATGAAAGTGGCTCTGCCAAGGCACCAGATGTGAGCTTTTCTCTCTCTTTGTGTTTGCGCGTTAAAATCTGTGTGTTCTTCTCAGTTGTGTACGTGTCACTGTGTGTGTTTATGAGGTGAAAGGTGAATTGATTTCCTGAAGATGACTTCAGGAAGGAACAGATCTGACTGCTGCCCAGAGCTGTCTGCAGTGAAATAATCGTGCTACGTGGCAGCACATTCACACACACACATCTAGTTTTGACAGTCGTTTTTTGGCAGAGCTTAACCTTAATTTCATGAATGCACACAGAGAGACAGCCAATCAGAGAGCTGACAAGGTGGTTGTTCTTGCCAGCCTGCTGTGCACGCCCCACCCTGCGAGCCTCTGATGATATCATCATAGCGTACTCGCACTGAACAGCCCGTCCACCATTATGTCTTGAACTAGCACTTACAGATGGCAGATGATGGCCATCCATCAATCCCAATGTCCTCATACGGCACACTTTGTGTCACGTTAAGCAGGAGCAAGATACATTTTCAACACTTTCCAGAGTTGTTGATTGTTTCCTGGTTCCTTTTACACTCACTGCAAAAACTCAAACTCAGTTTTTTTGTTTGTTGTTTTCTGCCAATGGAACAAGGAAAATTTTCTTGACAAGATTTCTGGAAATAAGATGCATTGCCTTAAAACAAGTTCTTATATCTCACTGAAAAGTTTGTCATTAAGCAAATTCAGAGAGAGGTTTTTATTTAAAAATCAAAATTTGTGCACATTTGAGACTGATTTTAAAAAAAAAATCCCTCTGCCATGAAACATGCATTTATGGAACACTATTGTCTCTTTTCCCTTAAACATGGTGACATCTCAATATCATGTTTAGGGATAAAATTAATGAATAATTACATAACAGGGGGAAAATCATATTTAGCTGTAATGTTTCACTTGTAGGAAGAGGATGTTTGTGTCCTCTAATAACCTGAAAGGGTAAATCATAAACCTGACACTGAAAAGATAAAACAAAATGCATCCAAATATCTTTTTTTAGAATATTTGTTTTTAGGAGATTTGAGTCTGATCTTAAAATAACAGCCTGTTAGATCCTACTGTTGGTCTCACAGCAGCTTAAATTGGGTCTTCCGTTTGACTTTTTTGACTTACTGCATCAACCTCGACAGAGATGAGGCCGGGAAGCTCGGACAGCCTTTCACCATCAGGTCATGACAGTGTGAAAAGCCAAAGGAAAATGCTCTAGGTGTTTTAGCAGATTAGGACTTTTAAAAGCGATGATATTAAACTTTTGATCGGCAAGCTTTCCTTGTGATCTGTTGTCCTCAAAATTATTCATATCTTCAAATTTAAGAAGGAAAAAAAATCAGCTTTCAGCAAAATAATAAGATGAAACTGACAAAAGTAATAATAAATAAAAATTTGGTAAAAATCATGACATTGATTTTGAATTGTGTTTCAACAGAAATATTATAAAAACAAACACAAAAAATCAAAACAGTAAACAAGCATGATGGGGCTCTGAAGCTAATGTTTTGTTGAGCAACACTTTGAGCCAATCACTGCAATCAGGTGTTTTCTCTAATGCTCAATAAGACTTCTGCACCTGCTGACAGGTATTTTTGTCCACTGTTCATGGGAAAAGTGCTCTTACCTGTCTGGGACAGTTTTGTTTGTTTGTTTTCTTTAATTTTTCTTTCCAACCAAAATTCAAAAATAATATTTCACTTCACTAAATTATAATTTTGCAAATTTTTATTTATCATCAGTTTCCTTAATTTCTTATTATTTGAATAACTATTATGAATTTAGCTTTTTCTTTAGTTGAAGGGTGAATAATTTTGAGGACAACTGCAAGTGTAAATATAAATACTTATACTTTCTCCCCAGTCATAAGATTATGTTCAGGATAGGATATTATGGTTTTAGTTTGTTGCCTGATGATGTCATCCAGTTTTCTTGTGGTTACCTGCACCCACACATATGGCTTTCTAGGCCTTCCTTCGGGTTACTGTCTGATGAATGAATCTCACAGCCTCATATCCGCTTTATGGCTGCAATGATAGAGGAGTCATATGCTTTGAATATTAGCTTGGAACAAATTCACTTTCAGGTCCTGGTTGATTTGTTTAGCTCTGTAATGGAGCGTTTTGCTTGGGTCAACATGGCGGGCTTGGAAGAATCAACTTTTCCTTGTGGTTTATGTGAACTGTGGTTCAGGCAAAGCTTGTGTGCAAAAACAGCTCATTCTCATTTCCAGGGCATCACATCGTGCTGTTCTGCCGGAGCCTCTGGCTTCTCTGACATATGCAGGGTGTCCTTCGGTGTCGCTATGCTGATGTAATACCAGAAGCCCACAGGACCCACAAACAGACTCAAGACTTAAATGAAGGAAACAAAAAGGATTTGCTTCATTGTTTCCATTTACTTGCAGCTTGGTTAGGTTGAAGCGGGGATCACACTTGGGGTTCAAATACACGCTTCACCACATTAATCCAGTTCCTTGGTTATTGACGCTGAAGGCTAGCTTATGGAAAGCTACCCCTTGTGATGCTGATGGCTTCCTTCTGCATTAATTTGGAGAACAAGACAGCCTTAAAAAAAAAAAAAAGAAAGAAAAAAGCAGCAGATTATGATACTAGACTGAGAAGAGACTGACTTAAACATTTTGACATGAACTGACCGCTGTATTGATCATACTGAGAAGCAGATGGCCTTTTTCATTCAGGAAACATCAAAATAAAGAGGATGGGAACAAGTGATCGCAGGTGTTCGACCATCAGTCCCAGAACTGTTCTGCTTTAGTAAAATATTTCAAACAATTTCCGACTTCAAGCTTTTTTATACATATTTGTGTACGAGCGAGCAAGCTAGGCTGGCAAAGGGGAAAAGAGAGAGAGAACGAAAGCAAAGCTGAAGTGTTGTGGTCTTGTTTTATACAATGAATTGATTGTCTTGGTGGTGATGTTCACCGAGCTGAAAATTAATATTTGGAAGGGTGTAATAGAAAGAAATAGCAATTGCAGAGGCGGTATTACAAAGAAATCCCATGGTTCATACAAGCCCACTCACACACACTAATAGTCATTTTCACAGCAATAAAATTTCAACATGATGAAATTGCTGCTAGATCTGCAGCCGTACTCGAGCTCCCAGAGTAAACAGCGAAAAAAAAAAAAAAAAAAGAAAGAAAACAGACACCATTTTTTATCTGTAGATTAGGTTTTCTGTGCAGTGACAGGTACTGCTTCCCCTGTAACCACTTCCACTTACTGTGTCAACTCAGCCAGCAGAGGAACTGTTAGCGGAGTGCATCAACATGCAGCCCTTAGCCTCAGACAGCCATTTGAGTGGATTTTTAGACCAGACATGGGTGGGCTGTCCGTCTAATAGCTCCTCTGCCCTCCCTTACATGCCACAGAAGGACTGAAGTAACATCACAGACCCGAAAAAGCAATAACCTCCCCTGGCCTTCTGCAAATGATCTCCAATATCCACTGCAGACAGTAAAGCCAAGGGGGGGAAAGTAGGAGGAAGCGGCTTCTGCAAAACAAAACTATAAAACTCCCCAGTTTAAAGTCATTTGTATTAATAAGCTAGTGGCCATTAGGACGACCACATAGCTAACATCTCTTCCCAGTCCATAGTTTACATGTGTGTCACACGTACAACGTATTAATTATTAAATCAGATATTAGTTCAGTTTATGCAACTGGAACAGAAATGCATGAACAAAAATCTCACACCAAACAATAAAAAAGGAAAGACAAAACCACAGTTTTTTTGGTATGTGGGGTTAAACTGTGGAACAGATTGGAGAGGATGCTCAGGGAACGTTCAAACATAAACCAGTTTGAGCAAAAGTATGAATGAATTATTGTCATCAGAAAGTCGTCCTCAGTCATACCCCCCAGTTAAAGCAAAGGCTAAATTCACAATAGTAATTCACATAAAAGCAAAGGAAAGAAAGTAATAATAAATAAAAATTCACAGTTAAATGAATTGAAATGAAGTTAAATACTGCATTTGAATTGTGGTTGAAAATAATCATTTAAAAAAAACACACACACACACAACTGTCCCAGAAACATTAAAACACCTTTCCCATGAACAGTGGACAGAGGGTGAATTCCAATTCCTGTCTTAACCCTCAATCCCCAAAACGCACTCTCCTGCGAAGTGTTGTCCCGATTCTCAGAACGTTAAGTTGAGGGGCAAGTTTGAGGGCTGAATATCGCTAAATACTGAGATTCTCCTACACCATCCTTGTGAGTAAGGGCTACCCAGAATGCAAGTGGCAAAGAAGGCGAGCTACAAATCTGAAGTATTTTCTTTGTTAACGGGGATATAAATATTACAAAAACATATTATCTTAGTTTAGGCCCATTTTGTGGATTAGTTACCTCACTGTTGCATAATTTATTTTTATTTTATATACTACGATCTTTTGTAAATACCGGCCGGTGCGGTCAAACCATGCTGCTATTGTTTAAGTTAGTTGTTTTATCGAAGTTGTTTTATCAAGATAACAGCCAGTATAACATGCTTGTGCCAATAATGTTATAAGACGACCTGGCTGATGTCATTTCCTATAGCCACAGAGTTATCTAATGATAGTTATAGCTGGTGTTTACCTTTCAATAAGCCGTGGTAGTGACAGCTGAATATGTCCATGGTGGTGATATTTATACTGACTATTTGTATGATCACTCTGACAAAAGGGAATAATTGACAGATAGTCCACAACAATTTAAAAAACATGGATCTGATGGACCCGTCAGTGATAGCTGCGTTTGTGGCTGATGATGTAACAGGCAGGGTTAGCAGTGCAGATAAATGTAAATAAAAGTAAATGCTTCTTCTTCTTCTTCTTCTTCTGAATTGACAGACTGAACGCGGCTTTGGTGTAGTGCTGCCTCCCACAGTTTGAAGATGTATCTGCATTGAAGGGGTGTCCCGTTTCTAAGTCACAAAATGACCCTTAACACTTGGTTTTGAGGGAAGATTGAGGGTTAAGTCAGGAATTTGAATTGGCCCCAATATACCTATTAAGAGGTGCAGACGTCTTTTTGAACATCACAGAAAACACCTGATTGCAGTGATTGCCTCAAAGTGTCGCTCAACAAAATTTTAGCTGCAGAGCCCCATCATGCTTGTTTATTTGTTTTATTTTTTGTGTGTTTGTTTTTAACATTTCTGTTGAAACACAATTCAAAATCAATGTCATGATTTTCATAGAATTTTCATTTATTATAACATTTGTCAATTTCGACTTATTTCACTGGTAGCTGATTATTTTTTTTCCTTCTTTAATTGGGGGTATGAATAATTTTGAGGACTGGGGGTCCTGACCCCAGTTTGAAAACCGCAGATCTACACAACGACAGTATGTTCAGTCAGAGGCTTCTTCATGTTCACTGCGAGACAGAGATGCAGCAGATGATTCCTGCCGGCAGCTCATCATCCTCCAGAACAAAACTGGATTATGGATCACTTTTTTTATATAAAAATAAATGAATAAAAAGACTTAAAAAATACTGCAACATTATAATTAAGTATTTTTAATTTAATTCAGAAGTAAGTGGTTTTATTAAAATAACTTCCTCTACTTTGATAAACTATATTTTCTTGTTTAAATGTGTCACTATAAGTTGGATTAGCTATATTACATTTGGTTGTGACCAACAACGGTATCATGGATTAACAGAAATAAATTAAACTGAGCAGCAGCAGTAAATATGTGGAATTGTCATTAAATGACCTGCATACATTAAAATGGAAGAATAGATTGTTAAAATAATAACAAATCATGAGGAAATCGTTCAATGTCTTTTTCTTTCAATGGTCAAATATGTGTTTGTGAAGCACATCTTATTAAAACCATGCTGAGGAAGGTTAACATGGACTTTAATCACAGAATGTGTGCATGCATCAAAGAAACCACACAGTTTTCTCACTATAAAAGAAATCTTAGAATAAATCAATGATAAATTGTCTCATAAAAACATCTGGATGTTGTAGCACAGTACTGCAATCTTTCCACCCTCGTTCTGTACGTTAAATAAAGTATTCCTTATTGAAAAGTTTAACTTGAGTTCAGGTATAAATAAAGTACAAATCAGTGAGGTGAGAGGAGGTCACGCAGTCAAACAGTGTGAAAAACCAAGATGAGTACTGGAGAGAAAGAAAAAGGTAAACAAGCTCTGCAAGGACAGAATACGCAGAGAGCCGGAGCTGCGCGAACAAGTGGGATTAGCCTCAAAAGTGAAGGATTAGCGGGGCTGAAAGAAGTCCTGCGAGAGCAAGCCGTGAAGCCAGCATTAACAAGGTAGCACACAGATAGCTGGAAGGGTTTCACCACTGGATACTGCCAACAGATAGCAGACAGCCACCGCTACGAGGAAGCTACGACCAGCTGGGAAATTTAGATGCACTGCTGGTTGGAGAAATTGACTTCCTTTGGCCTCATGCAGTGGATTAGTGCTGTTGGTAGAAAGGAAGCTTCAGGGTGAGAAAGTGATGCTGGGCATGTCTTCCCAAAACAGCTGTTGGTTTCTCTACATGTAGGAGCACATCTGTCAACTGTCAGTTTATTATCTAATATAACTTAGACATGTGAAAATGAAACTCCACACAGACTATATGTGGATGTAGACTGTGCACACTCACATGGTCAGTTTAGGCTAACCTGCATATTACTGGGCTGTGGTAAGCTGGAGAACCAGGTGGAGAGCATGCAAACGTCTTAAAAAGATCTGAAGATGTGCAACCTACTAAGTATGTGCAAAGTAAATGATTCCTGTGCAGACCAGAACATTTTTAATCATCTATGTTGTGTTATTTGTTCCATTTGGTTAAACGTTTCACATGGAAAGCTGGACTGGAAACTAAAATTAGTTTTAAGTTTTCATCCATCAGAAAATATCATGAACAGTAAGAGACATAGTTTGTATGTCTGAAGGAGTAACGGACCCAGCAAACGTCTGCAGTGCTAAACAGTCTGAAAATAGTCTCATTGGAGTGTATCATGCAAATTCTTTTAATCCTCGTGGTCCAATCAGAAGACAAAACAAAACCACTAGAAAAACATTATTATTTATCATAATTATTTTAACCCTTATAATGCCACTTTGATCACGTCATTGTTAAACTCGGAAAAAAAGTTATTTTCTGTGATAAGAAATGATAGAGGCTATATTTAAAGATCAGTTTTTATTCTGCTAAGACAAAAATTGTGAGAAATTTTATAGTGCAATATTATTTTTTTGTTTGTTTTTTGTCTTTTTTTAGGGTGGGGGTGTGTGTGTGTGTGTGTGTGGGGGGGGGGGGGGGGGGGGTAGTGTCAGATTTATAATTTGCTGCCCTTTCCCCTCTCCCAAAATCTGATATAAAATATAGATTTCAGATAGAGTCATTATGGGAGGGACAATGTTCCAATTTCTCAATGTTGTTATTGTATTTTTTGCTGTAAAGCACCTTGTGTTACAATTTACTGTATGAAAAGTGCTATACAAATACAATTTGATTTGATTTATTAATCACTGTAATTGACATTAACTCTTGAAAATCCTTGTTTAAATACCTGATGTCATGAAAAAAAGAAAATGTACACATAAATAAAGTTATTTACCATAAATACAACAAATATATACAGTCATCCTCAAAATTATTCATACCCTCTAATTAAAGAGAAGGCCAAACTCACAACAGT
Source organism: Atherinomorus stipes (assembly GCA_023101725.1). NCBI lineage: Eukaryota > Metazoa > Chordata > Actinopteri > Atheriniformes > Atherinidae > Atherinomorus > Atherinomorus stipes. Next base: position 68,648 of record JALJCO010000491.1, read on the forward strand.
AATTCAAATAAAAGTAAACTAAAGAAACTGATAATAAACAAAAGTTCACAAAATTGTAATTTAGTGAAACAAAATATTGCTTTTGAATTATGGTTGAAAAATATTGATTAAAACAAACAAACAAACAAACAAAACTGTCCCAGACAAATTTGAGCACCTTTCCCTTGAACAGACTAAAATACCTGTAAACAGGTGCAGAAGTCTTTTTGAACATTAGAAAACACCTGATTGCAGTGATTGTCTCAAAGCGTTGCTCAACGAAATTTTAGCTCCATCATGCTTGTTTATGTGTTTTATTTTTTGTTTGTGTGTTTTCAACATTTATCTTGAGCCACAATTCAAAATCAATGTCTTGATTTTCATAGATTTTTCATTTATTATCACTTTTGTCAATTTCAACTTATTTCACTGACAGCTGATTATTTTCCTTCTTTAATTGGAGGATGTGAATAATTTTGAGGATGACTGTTTGTTTCGGAGCTGGGGGATCTTTTTATTTTATAAATCAGTATAAAATTCACCACAACTGAGTGCTAACATAGATTTTTATATTTAAATAAAATCGCCATCCCGCTGACATGTATGAAAAAATAGCTGTGTTTTATGTGTATTTTTAAAGTCCCTGATGTCCTACTAGAGATGGGTTAACACAGAGCTGCTTCAAATGTCTCTGTAGTGCCACAAAAACAAACAAACAAACAAACAAAAATAGACATCTTGGCTTTTAATTCTTCTTTAATCAAATCCAGAAGCAGCAACTGGTCTCTCCTATCCTGGTGCACAGTGAGCTTTCATGCTGATACCATGTCAGTATGAGGAATCTGCGTAATAACCAGTTGCTGTGCTTGTTTCAGCGCATCCAGCTCACGAGGGAAAGTCTGTGTCCCATAACATTTTCTACATGAGATCAAGCGCCCGCTGGCAAGCCGTGGTCATCAGAATTTAGTTTGATTGAGCCGAGGCCCAGCCCCCTTCTCCTGAGGAAAGTTTAGACGGACAGAGTTAATGAACCAGGAGTTTCTTATCATATAGGAAAGTAGATGTTGATAAAACGGATGCTAAAAGTCTGCTGTTGCATCCCCAATAAAAGATAAACACAAACTGGAATCATTTTAACCAGTTTTGCATTTTCAGGCATATGTTGTTGTATCTTCCAATCATTTTTATAAGAGAATATTAAATGAATTTCATGTTGGTAGCAAAGATCAGCGCATCAGCTTTGATGCTTTCATCATTTCTACCACTAGATAGTATCATCCCACAAAGCTGCTAGGTCTCCTATCTTTAAAGCTGGTTTGAAAAAAAACGTGGAAGCTGTATCTTTACTGTATTTTTACTCTGTGGATAATTTTCTAGTCGGTCCACATCACTTTAAAATGCAGAGAGGCGACAGAGTGCACGGCTCAGTCGTATAAATAGTCTTATTTTGGGTTCCCTGTGGTATCTTCACGGGGATGCGATGAATAATTCTGGAGTTCCCGCTGCAGCCGTTGCTCCAACGAGCAGGCGCACACATGCGTGTCCGCACACAAAAGCAGCCAGTCCCAACAATGTGCACACGCATAAATATAAAGCCTCACACATGTTGACATGTTCGGAATACATGGTTGCGAGATATGCATAAAATGCAGCGTATCAGAGCCACCCACTGAAGTCTGAGGCTGTGAAATTTCAAAAGTTGGTCCTCTGAATGAAAACTCAGAGAAGTTATTTGACATAACTTTTCTTCAAAGAAATATTTGATGGTGTTTAAGTTGGCAGATGAAGGAGGAGAGTGTGAGTAATACAGAGGGACAGATTACAGAGAAGGAGAAAAATAGATGATTATATGGTTTCGAGGAAAATATCCCACTCTGCATGTTAACGCGTCCGTGGGTTGATGTGTATTTTAACATTAAATGCATTTAATGCATTTCTTTAACAGTTTCTGCCTCCGAGTTTCAAAATGATGGAGAGAACAAAAGCGTTCTGCAGCCAGTTCCACATTCATCCCAGATTATAGACTGAGTCTATGAATACTTCATTCCAAACACCTTTATTTCAACATCGATGATGTCACACGTCATATTTAACTGACATCAGCTGAAAAGGAAAAGCTGTCACTTGGTCGTCTCTTTCCTTGTGTTCATCTTTGCCTCCTGCGCTCACATCGGTGCCGAGAAGGAAAAGGGATCAAGAATGTACAAATCTGGAAATGGGATTAGGGGATTAAATGGGATCAACAAAGTGCTGGATTGCTAGTTTCCTTTTCCAAATTAGTAAATGCTGTTATTTTTTTTATAACCAGCAACAGAATCATTTCATTAATTTCACTACCAGTTTATTATTGTCAGGTCCTGCATGTAATTTATTTAACTTTTATACCCATGAAACCGATGAAACAGCTCCATGCTTCACTAAAATACTTGATTTAATTAGATTTTTGTCGCCCCTTTGTTGCCTGAAGTAAATGTAAATATTCTGTATCAACTTTCTGTATTCAGATTACTGCAGGTTAATTACCGTGGTTTAGTCCAACTGGCTTTGTCAGAGCACATCTAGCAGACGGGATTTTCTTGTTCCATTTAAACTTGTTTAATAGGAGGATCAATGGTTATGTATGCTTTTTAAAATAGCACAATTATATGGATTAATTGTGCTGATACAACAACATCAACAACAAAAGCTTATATGTTTGTGCCCAGTTGTCAAGTCTGGAAAAGATAATGACAGAATAAACTGGATTTGTTGGAATAACGCTGCTACTGTTGAGCTGTATCACTAGCTGTGCTTACATGGCGCATTATTGACCCGATAAAACACCAATCAGAATAAAAATGTGTCATGTAAACATGTCAGCTGATTCAATCGGCCTCGATCGGAAAGAATTTTCAATCCGATTGAGAGGGGTGGTTTAAACCTTTCTACGATCTGATCAGCAGGAAAAAATTAGCATGTAAACATTTATTCCAATCATTTCTGTGGATTTTTGTGTCTGCAAATGCTTGAACCACGTGGGAGTTGCGTGGCGTAGCAGATTCACGCTGCAAAAACTCAAATCTTAGCAAGTATATTTTTCTAATTTCTCGTCAAAATATCTCATCACACTCAAAATAAGACAAAATTACTTAAAGAGAAACATTTCAGTAAGATGTACAAACTTGTTTTAAGGCAATGCATCTTATTTCAAGAAATCTTATCAAGGCTGTAAGTCAGGGGTGTCCAAAGTCGGTCTTCGAGGGCCACTGCCCTGCCAGTTTTCCATAACTCCTTGCACCTTGCACAGCTGACTCACGTTAAATGAATCTAACAGCCTATGAAGCTCTTGATTAAAGATTTGTTAATTTGTGTCAAGTGTGTGTTGGAGCAGGGAGACTTGGAAAACCTGCAGGATTGTGGCCCTCAAGGACCGGGGCTCAAAATGGAGAGCAACTAGTGAAAAGAGTGACATTTGTACTTCATCTATACAAATGTCACTTTATTGCTGAGCTTTTGGTCCTAGGGGACCTTCATCGGATGAAGCTCTGATGAAGGTCCCCTAGGACCGAAAGCTCAGCAATAGTGACATTTGTACAGATGATGTGTGTGGAAATCTCGTCTTTTCACAAGAAATCTTATCAAAAAATGTTTGCTTGTTCCATTGTCTTCTAGTATTTATCATTATTTTGCTTATCACAAGCAAAAAAAATCTCAAGCACTCTAAAAATAAGTAAAAACAATATTTTTTTTGCTTGTAATAAGCAAAAAAATTTCTGCCAATGCCATAAGAAGACTTTTCTTGACAAGATATCTTAAAGTAAGATGCATTGCCTTAAAGTGAAAATGCAACGGTCAACCAACCTAACTGTATTTACTAGATTGAGTCCTGGTCTTATCAATAATTTTAGGACAAGGGCGCCGCCATGTTGCTGTTCTCTAAGCTCTGACGTCACCAGGTTGGTTACTGCTGCGGTCCTGAATGAGAGTCCTTCGAGTCTGCACCACAGTTAGAAAGATAACAGCGGAATGATGGAGACTGATAAGCCAAAGGAGAAGAAAAGACAAAAGGGGAACCACTACTGCATCCTCCTGGTCTAAAAGCAAGTTTTCCAAAGTTTAAGCTGAAGACAGAACAGTTAACAACCTCCAGCTGAACCAGAAACCGGTCCTGCTGCTGCTGAAGAGGAAACCCTCCTGACTCCAGATCATAAAGTGAGAATTTTCTTGAGAAAATTAGGAAAATTATCAGGAGACTTGGAGTCTGGTAGCTAGAGGTCCGCAGACGAAAGCCTGAAGCTGCTCTGAGTGTTTAATATCACCGTCTATAAGCTGAGCTCTACTAACCTGCAGGTCTGCAGCATCAGTCTGTACCAACATCAGTACGTAGCTCTCCACCTCTGATCCTCTTTGAGCCGCTTATTAAACACACGTCAAACGGCAACACTCATAAATCCTCCCCACAGCCTGATGATGAGCAGAACAGCTCTGGAACAGGTTGATCTGAAATGACGTCATAAAAACGTTCTAACCGGGATTCCCCGCTTTCCACGGCGGGTCCGGTTAAACCAAACGTCGCGCTCTCCCTCATCATCCTGCAGCCTGGGTGCTTTGCATCTTTCCCATCGTATCCCTGTCTCAGTATTCCTGCACTGTTCACCACAGATACGCCTTGCAGAGTCAGGAGTCCACTTGCACAGCGGAACGGATCCGCCGATGATCCGCATTCTGACTGGAAATTCTGTTGTTAGGCGGAGCATAGACAGACCTAGCTGTAGCTGCACCTTTGTCCCGGATCCAAAGCGGATCCGTTCATGATCATGTGCTTCAGCTGCGGGTCCAGTACATGGTTGTGTTAATCCCTACTGAAAGAGTTAATGATTATTGAGCATTCCGACAGTCAATTGATAATAAATCCATCAAAGAAAATCCCTCTTTTCCGAACAAGGAGCCATTGCGCATGTCAAAAGCATTATGAACATATCTGTCCATCAAGGTAACATGACCAATTGGTTGTGTTTATCACTTTTCCCCCTGTCCATGTAAACACATCAGCTGGAAGCTCTGATGGAAAGATTTCAATCGGATAGATGAATTAATTGTCCATGTAAACGCAGCTACTGACGTGTGATGAGTGAAAGGAAAAACAGAGAAGAGGGAAAATATTAGGGGAAAAAAACGTGGAAGAATAAGGAGAGGACAACACCTGTGCAGTTTTAGCTTCAGAAGAAAGGCTGCAGTGTCTGGCATGTTGGGTGGCTGTAAACTTTATAGTGGTGCATTATGACCACCAACCGGAGCTTGGAACTGAGGCTAAGTCACGGAAATGAACTCTGACCTCAACTGCCGACTAGTGGAGGAACTGGCTCAACCACATGGCAACGTAAAAACATACATGGAAGTATGAGGGTGGCAATGCATGGCGACGTTTGAAACGGACGTTGTTATTTACTTACTGCATGTAAGGGAGCATAAATGGGTCTTCATGATGCTGCAACACACCCCCAGTGTGCCGGGATGTCGACTATCATCTGAGTTTTATTATATACATTAAGAACTGGGTCACTGGCAGAGTACAGACATGAATTTAGCGAACACAGAAACGTGTTTGCGCAGAAGCTAACCTTTTTAGATCTGTTAAACTGGACCGAGGTTCGATGTTGCTTTCAACTGTCTTCAACTTAGCTAATTAATTAATATCAGTTTGTGTTTGCTGAAGGCGGGGGGTGGGAGAGATGAATGTGGATCTAGTCGCAAAGCAGCCAAGTTGGCTTGACAGTTTTCCCAAGAGCCGAACTATCCAACGTTTTTCCCGCCTTTTTTTGGTCTAGTTTCTGCACTTCAGAGCCACAACGAGCTGGGGCGTCGGCGTTTTGATCACATGCAGCCGAGGTGAGGAAGATGTCCTACATAGCCCCCACGCTGGAGAAAATGCACAGTGATGTTCAATATTTCCACTTGCAGACATGAACACACCCCTTCAGGCTCAGGTGATGTCAGACAGCGCTCAGCTCCGTGAGAGCACTGGAGGATGAAACGATATAGATACAGATCAGGAACGCACGCATGCTTCTGACATACACACACACACACGCACCCCCACCCACACACACACAGGTTATTAATGGGAAAAGGTTTTTTGTCTTAATGAGCGACCATATGTGATACAGAGTTGGATTCTGACTTAATCTGTTTGAAATGTGTCATTTTTCTATTTATTTATTTATTTGGACTTAGAGTGGAAACCAACATCTGCCTCATTTCATTTCCTTCCTCGCTGCACTTTTTTGTGCCCTCACTCATTCTCTGTTTGCCTGACTCTTCCTCCCTCGCCCCAACTCTCTAAATTAAAGAGGCTTTTAGCTCTCCGAAGAGAGAGCTGTCGGCCCAGCTGTCCACTTCAGCTTTAAACAAATTGTCAGCACACGCACACACAGAGACGTGTGTGTGCACGCTCACACAGACGTCTCTCTCTCTCTCTCTTTCTCTCTCTCTTTCTGCCTTTCACTCCATCCGGCACCGTTATTTGAGAAGGTCAAGTATGTGTTGTGCCAGCTCCACATATGCCGGGGGATCCGTAAATTGCAGCGGTCCAGGAGGGAGCCGAACCACCCAATCAGACAATTAACTCGGATCCGTAAAGGCCAACGCAATTTCATCTCGCACACATATTCACACTCACACATTTTCATACACTCTTGTGGCACACTACTTGTTAAGACCTTACACTGATTAGATTCGCTCCCAAGTCTGCGGTAAAAAGCCGAATCCTAATTCTAAACTTCGGCCCGGACGCATACGTTTCTGCACAATGGCATTCACTCTGAAGAACGTTTGCCTTTGACTCGCTGGAATGATGTGAGCTGCATGCTGATGATAAAGTAAATGATTAAACTTCTGCATCTGGCTTTTATAAAGGAGGCGGCTAACAAAGACAGATAATTCATTGAGGTGTGCTGTAAAAACTCAAATCTTACCAAGTATGTTTTCCAATTTCTAGTCAAAATATCTCATCACACTCAAATTAAGACAAAATCACCTAAAGAAAAACATTTCAGTCAGATATAGGAACTTGTTTTAAGACAATGCATCTCTAATTTAAAGAAATCTTAACAAGAAAATTTCACTTGTTCCATTGGCAGGATTATTTTTGTTAATTACAAGTAAAATAAATCTTGGCCACTCTTAAAGGTTAGATATGGAATACAAACAGAACAGCGGCATCACATGTGTCTAGGTTGTAGTTACAACAGCAGAAAAAATGTCCAACAAGTAATGCAGAGGAGTTTATTACTGACAGCAAACGTTAGCTATGTTAGCAAACAAGTTAGCTTACCGATCCAGGAGAAAAGCCGCCATTTCTGAGTTTTGATGCTGTGGAAAATGTTTATGTGGGTCCATCTAGTGTAGTGTTCATCTAAGTTTACTCTCGTTTTTGCTCTTCTCAGGTCACTCCTCTTCTGACACGGATAACAATATCTCCAGATCTCTGAAGCAGCTGCTTGACTTGACTTGCTGACATTTTTCCCAGTGCCAGTCTAGCTGTACCGAGCATACTATTGCCACACAGAGACCACATTTGGCAACCCCCAATGGCGGCCTGTATTCACCTGCAGGTATAAATACAATGTCATTGTCGAACCCGTTAAAATTTATTTGATATTTATTTTCAGGCTAAATACAGTTTTTCAAGTAAATGCTGTACTTTCATTCTGCACCCCTGAAAATGCCTGGTGGAGGTTTTTTTTTTTTTAATATAGCTTTTAATAAAATAACAAAAATGTGTCCTATTCAACCTTTAAAATAAGCAAAGAATTTTTTTTTCCTGCAATAAGCAAAACAATTCTGCCAATGGAATGAGTGAATTTTTTTAATATGCATTTGTCTTGAAGCAATTTCCTATATCTCACTGAAATGTTTCTCTTTAGGTGACTTTGTTTTATTTTGAGTGTGATGAGAAATTTTGACTAGAAATGAGAAAAATATACTCGGTAAGATTTGAGTTTTTGCAGTGTGAAGTTTCTGATCAGTCTATAATAACCTCATAACCAGGAACTCTTGTGATAAGAGAAATAAAATTACACATATAAAGCTTTTTTTTAGCCTGAAGAGACAAATAACTTACATAACATCTAGCTTTCAACCATCTGCTTCCTTTGAGTAATCTGTGGGATCAGACAGCCAACAATCAGCAGCGCGTGTGAGGTTTTCTTTATTCAAACTGTGAACATTTGAAAGCCTGTAAAGCTGCAGACAGCAGCACAAGAACTGCTTTTCTGCGTTCAGATTGTGTGGTTTTAATTGTGCGTAGAGGCATCTGGCAGGTAATAACAGAGCAAAGGAAGATGAAACAACAACTCTGAAGACAAAGAAGTCAGTTTTCCAGAGTGACAAGACAGGAAATTGAACAAATCTCCTATTTTAGGAGAATCTGATTACAGGGATCGTTATCAGTATGAAAGCCTCTGCAGAGAAGAGGGGTGGATTTGACACATGCATGAAAAGAAATGAGACCAAGTGAGGGACTGAAAAGGAGACAAAAGTAACAATGAATTAATTCAGAACAGTTTGAATGATCAATTTATTCAAAACTCATCCTTTATTCTAATAAAAGGGGCCTGGAGCCCTCACTGATATGTTTTGGATTTAGTAATTGTATATAAAATTGATGCAAATGCTCTGAGCTTTATGCAGTTATTGCTCAAATTCAAATAAGATAGAGTCAACAAGTGAAAATGTTTCCATGTTTTATATACAAAACAAGAAAACAACTTACAACCATCCATCATCTACAACAGTCAGACCTCTCAAAGACCATGAAGATTCATTACATCATACATATACATAAATTGCTTGATTATAATTTAGAAAATAAACTATTACTTTTTAATTGTGGTTGAAAACAATAATAATTGCAGGCCAAAGGACGTACAGAAAACACCTGATTGCAGTTGTTCCCTTAAAAATTTTAGTGTGGTAGCCCTATCATCCTTGTTTGCTTGTTTTATTTTGTTTTGTGTGTTGTTATATCTCTGTTGAACCACAAATCAAAATCAATGTCATAATTTTTCGTAAAGTTTTCATTTCACATTATATATATATATATATATATATATATATATATATATATATATATATATATATATATATATATATATATATGTGCAAGTTTCAAATGAGGTCCAGCTCTAAAACAGGTGTTTTCACAAGGAAGAATACTATTTTTGCGTGATGCCTTCTTTAAAAAACAACAACAGAGACATATTCAAGAAAAATGAGCCACAGTGGTTTAAATAACGAACATGATCAGCTTGACACTTGTCCGTACTTCCTTTATTGCCATTTTTAGTTGTGGAACCCCAAAGAACTTTAAACAGAAAGTATAGAAATAAATAAGACTTGAGTTTAGTTGGATCCTTATCTTTAGATTTTTGTTTCTTTTGAGTTTATTGCTTTTTCCAGGGGCCTTTTTGAGTCTCCTGGCCTATCATGTTTCCCACTAGATGTTAACAAGTCCTTTCCTGAGTGTTCTGTTGAGTTGTACTTCCTGCTCCCCAGTGACGCCTGTTTCATGCGATTTGTCTCTGAGTATATCTTTAACCTGCTCTCCTCTCTTCTCAGACAGATCTTCTTTGTATTTTATTGTTGCTGTTTGTTTCTGCAGTCTTGGTTTGTCTCAAATGTCTAGTACAATTTGAGCCCAACTTGTCTCAGTTTTCCATGGATCATGGCAACTTGTATGTGTGCTACATTTGCATCTACAGCCTTCCTCTAAAAACAAACAAGAGTTTTACTCTTTTCATAAGCAAAAACCAAAATAATTGTAAAGAGTAGATCAGTTAATCCAATTTTTAAAGTAAATGAAAATCAAACTCTGACTAATAAGGACAGGGAAATCAAAGAAAAAATAAATCAAAATAAAAGGACAGAATTGTACATATTGTTAGCCTTGTAGTACTTTAAAATGGCCTAAATCTTAAGGTTAAATTGTGATATCTGCCTTACAACTATGTATAAGATTGCTGACTGACTGCATCATTGCCTATAAAACCTTAAAATATGACTTGGGCCATTATCCTATGAGGCTAACGATATGTTTGAATAAATGAAATATTGCATGAGTTGCTGTCTAGCTAATCGCACACGCCCGCAGCAGGAAGTGTCAGGATGTACAACCCTCAAGTGATGATGACAACTGGCAGTTGAAACAGACTGACAGACAGGCCGACCACCTCTGACTGTGAAACCAACGACACAAAACATCATTAACCTTCCTCAGACATCCCACTGTCATTGACTCACCCTCATTCTTCGCTGCCTTCCATAAGGACCTTCCACTAACTACACTGCCACAGTACATTTCCACCGGTGACAGCTTTACAGTTGTGAGTTATAACATCCCATATTATTGCAGAAATCATATATTTAATCATAACGTTGCAATCTGTTTAGAGTCCGCTCTGCATTCTCCACACATGCCCTCGATCTTCTGTCTTGTATTAAAACGATGATTCCAGATACAAGGAATGAATACAGTAGATCCTGGCATCAAATATACAACAGTTTCTGTAACAGTTTAACAATTCAGTGTCAGTAAATGTCATTTTATGTGTGATTTAAAACAAAACATTATGTCTGAAATGGCTAAACTGGATAGTTAATGGCTGTATTTGTCAGCACATCCATAGAGCTGGAACCATAAACCAAATAAATGACCTGGAAAGACTGTCAGCAGATTGACAGCAAATAATGTAAAATGCAGGATCGCAGTGCTGCTACAGTTATCAGGAGATGGAACTGTCTAATGCATTTTAACTCAGTTTGATGAAAATTAGGAAAAACATCAAGGCCTGTCTTAAAGTAGACCCAATGCTTGCTTAGAATTTATTTCTTTTCTTTTTTACTGATTCACTGAGTGGCAAGTCTTGTTTCCAACTCATAACACGCTGACGCTCAGAAACACTAAACTGTCAGTTTTGGACACACAGAGAACAGCTGCATGGGAATTTATTTAGACTTTCTTCAGTCTACTCTGTGATGGATTAAAAGTTCTTGGAATTGAAAGTTAATGGTTAATGTCAGGCATTAAAAAGTATGAAAATCAGGACATTGGTGGTTACAGCACTTCATGGGTACCTGAATCGACTCACAACCGAGCATCAATATGAGAACAAATTGGTAAAATTGACAAACATGGTCAGGAACAAAGAAAAAGTGGTGCTGGGTTTGCACAATTTTCTGTCTGTCAGCACAAATACAAACATTTTCACTTTGTGCCACTTTCACAATTTACCAGGAGACTGTTGACAAAGTTCCCTGGCACGAACTGGAATCAAGTATGACAAGGCTATGCCCATTTAAGGCCAAGCCTCAAATTTCCCCTGAGTGGCTCAAGAGCTTCCTAATTAATACTTTAGATTTCCTGCTGGAAGAATCAATTAACTCAGTTTAACTCAAATAGATGTATAGGGAAAAAATGATGTAGTAAATGTTGTGTTCTCTCATAATCTTTATTTTTTTTCATGTTTTCTGTTTGTGAAAGTCCCTCATCAAGACCAGTTAGCTTAAATGTCAGTCATGTTTTATTTACGGCTCAGCAGGCACAGGATATGAGTCTGTGTTTTGACACTCTGTTGGAGGAGAAGCCTGAATATTGTGATGTTTTCTCCTTTTTTGAATCAAGATTCAAACTCTGAAACGAGGAATTGGAAGATTTTATCCATACATGGTCGTGGTGTGTTGATTATCAAATGCATGAAATGAAAACAAATCAAATAAATAAATAAAACTAAAACAAAAAAAAAAAACTAGCAAACCTGCTCAAACAACTAACTAAAACTAACAGTCAGAATTGAAAAACAAAATGTCAAAACTAAATAAAACTGAAACTAATTAAAAATCCTAAACTATTGTAACCTTGGCTGGGACCTCAATCAAATCTGTATTTTCTGGTATAAAATGCTTCAGAGGATAAGTCGCACCAGTCAAAAAATGTGTCATGAAGAGGAAAAGAACATACTGTAAGTCACACTGGACTGTAAGTCGTATTTATTTTTTTTTCTTTCAATATAAGGTGATTTCCAAATTTTCACATCCTATTTTTACTGCTAAATGTTCCATCTCTCCATTTCCAAAAAGTGATGGCTGTAAAAGATCATAATTTAGAGGACAAACATGTTTTTTGAGGATTTGTTCCACTGCACAGCCATTACAGCCAGATGTCCAAAATGAACTCCTCTGGCTGAGTTAAGGATATTTTGGGATCTTTGCTCTTGGAGCAGAATATAGCTGCCAGTAGCCTGGAGCTCCCTCATGTGACATTAGACAGTAATGTTTACTCCTTGGCGCATGTCAGTCAATATGAAGTAACACTGACAAATATGTTGAGTTTTATTTTGATATTTAAGTCACAATAGAGCAGCCAAACTATGAAAAAAAGTAAAATACGGTATGTTCAGATCAGGTTAGGTAAAGCTGGCCTCATACTGATGACCACTAAACCAACTTTCCCCTTCATGTCTCTCATGGAACGAATACCAGAAATAAATGCAAGGGAAGTAAAGGTGCCGGTGGAGGATTAACTCAGATAACCTCTCTTTTTCTGTTTGTGTGTGTCAGAGATGGGGGGATGTGTGTAGCGAGGTGCTGACGTGCAGGCAGAGCTGCCCGCTGCCGTTAATGGACAGCTAATATCATGAGTGAACGGTAAAAGTAGAGGCTGCTTCGTGAGCAGATGGAAAATCAATAGCCTATTAGAGCGTACAGGGCGGGAGGGACATGAAGAGAGGCGGAAGAGGGGGGCAGTGAGGTGAAAGGGGGGAGCTAGGATTGGGAGGAGGTAAGAGGGGAAGGGAGAAGGACCTGGCAGAGTTGCCTTTTTTCCTTTTCTAACGCTTTAACTTCAAACAGAACTGACAGCAAAAACAGCTACAAGGTTTTTTTTTCAACATGCTAATAGTTTGATTAAAACACATCACATGTTGGTCAGACAGGTGAGCAACTCACAGGTGACCCACTGGATGGTTGGATGGGTCAACCATCCTCCAGCGAAAAGGGACAAACTACAGCTCATAAACCAAGAACTACTTAGCATCAAGTTAGAAGTGTGAAGCCTGAAGATGAGAGGAGAAGCATTTTTAAAAGAGAAAAGAAGTTAATTTGCCTTTAATGCAAGCTATTAGGATTTTAAAAGATAGAAAACACAATAAAAACATAGAAAAAGAGACCAGCGCCCCTAAAATTTGAAATTTGTGTATGTGCTTTTTTTTTTACTATCTTGAAAGTGTAAAAAAAAAACTATACGGTACTTTGAAATGTAATATCACAACAAAAATCCAGCAACCTCCACCTCCCCCGCCCCCCTCACATATTTCAGATAGCAGCAGGATTAGCCTAACTTTGTTTTTATGATAAATATTCTAAATGTAAGTTTAGAAAACTGTCAGAATATCCATAAATGAGGAGGATAAATGGGGTTGTGATGGACCTGGTTCACTGCTTAGACACAATACCTGCATGTCCAAAATAAGCTTCTCTCATCCAGATAAAGCTGAATTAGGGTTTTTAAATAGCAGCAATGATCAGTAAATTGATGCTGGATGATAAAAACTTTAATTTAAGGCTTGAAAAGGATCAGAAACTTTGTAAATAAAGAGAAAAAAAGTGGGTTTTGGTGGATCTGGTTCATCATTGGAAGAAGGCAGCAATATGCTGGAAATCAGCTTCTATCACAGCTTCTTTCTTGATAATTAAGGGCTGGCTACACTTGGCCCAGTTAGGGTATATCCCAGGTAAAAACAGTAGGGGGTAATGTGCTTCACGTTAAAAATTCATTGTGACCGATGGCTGCAGCGCGGTGCCCAGACCCACCTCTGGAGGTGGTCTGCAACGGTCGCTTGGTTCAGAACGACTGTGTTATTTATCCGCACAATTGTGGTCACATGACGTGGTGGCACAGTGGTGCGTTTCCAACTTTGCAAGTGTGACTGGAGGCCATTTATGCCAGACTTTTGACACCAAACAGGATTAAACCAATCGTGCGGAGTGTGACCCTGCCCCAAGTCAGAGACAAAGTGTGTTTGCTTTTCTTTCACAAATGTGGGACTGAAAAGATGTTAAACTGTACAAAACAATGAAATTCATTTTGCCTGGCTGGGCAGCTCTCTGGGTGCTCAGCACCCCTGAACCTCTGATTCTACAATCCTCTCTGGTGCATCCACTTAGTGCTGTTCAGGGTGGTTATATTTAGTTGTACATTTGCACTTTCCAAGCAAACAAACCACCTAGATAGCAAAATATGTTTGGCTGAAACGTGGCCTACATCTGCAGTTTTGTTTTGCCCATATTTGGCCTAATTTACAGCGTTGACTCTGTGTGAGTGTGGCAGCCAAAACTCAGCCACATGACCACCACATGAGGCCCATTTGGAAATTTCTGTGTTTATACCTGAGCCAGCACCTCATATTTGGTTAACCTCTTGCCAACACATTGCTTGTTGTATCCATGTCCACGCCAAAAACTCATATCTGGACCACATGTAGCCCACAAGACACTTGCCAGTGCTGTAACTGAGCTATATGTGCCAAAAGTAGGCCCAGACGTGTCTGTTATCCGGTTAAGGTTCGATTGAGAAGGGGCTGGTGTGAATGGACCCTGAGCATAATCGCAGATGTTCAGGTACTCTTTGAGTTTTTATTCAATTTCATTTTATTGCAGTTTGATGCTTTGACACTACCTTTCATGTAACATTTACTTCAGTGAATTCTACAGTAATGGAGATGTTGACACACAGTATTCTTTGACAATTGGAGTCATTAAAACATCTGTGCCAATAAAACCCAGCGAGTTGAATCAAATAAGCCAAAACGGAGCTGAAACACAGACTGTGTAGGAGACAGAGAGGAAACCAGAGTGGAAGCTTGAGGGTAGCAGCGATAATGAGAGGAAAGTCCAGTCTCTCTGTGTGTCCGCTAGCCTCAGCAGCCTCTAGCTGGCTATTAGTAGCTGTAGCACAACCACAAGGCTCCGTGACAGTCAATTAAACCTCTTTTTCTGGGATGCCTGCATCTCTTTTCTGCTCTTCCTCTTCCTCCTCCCTGCACTCTTTCCTGAATACTCTTTCCCTCAGTTGTCTTTATTCTACCCCAGTATTAGCCCTTCCTCTTCCTTCTCCCTGTTCTTCCTCCTCCTTGAACTCCAAATAATCTATGCTCACAAAGAAACACCTCCCAGAGGCGGTAGCTTGCCAAGAAAAGCATGTTTACATGGATAGCCTTAACAAGACATCTCTGGGTTTGTGTTTGTGTACCATATTCCTTTGGTGTAGCTGCTATCTAGAAAGCGTGTCTTCTCTTAAGGCTTAGCGGCTGTTTGTGAAGTCAAACTGAGGCTAAGTGTATTGCCTTTGGTGACTGATGGACTTGCTCACTACAGTATGATAAGAGAACGATTCTGTTTTGGCTCTTTGGCACAGTGATGATTACAGTTGTTTCAATGTCAATTCATGAACTGTTTCATTTGCCATGAATTGTTTCTTTGTTCAAAGACAAACTTACACTTTGAGAAAGCAGTACGAAAGGCCCGTTAGCTATCATTAGCATCTGAGCCCTTCGGCAAACACCATCCCTAATGTTGCTTAAGTGTTTCCAAGTGTGCGACCGTGGTAATGTTTCAGGGCCTTCCCAGCACAACATCTGACAACAAAAGTCTGAGGGAAGCTTTGGAGATGATAAACGAGATGGAGGTGATGGAGTACTTAAAGCCCCTTTCAGACTTGCTCTGGAAAGCGGTAATGAAATGAAATAAATGAAATGAAAAATACTTTATTTATCCCAGAAGGGAAATTCAATTTCATGCAGACTTTGTCTTTAATACTGTTTGCATTCATACCAACGTTCTGCTCTTTTACCACAGAGTTGTACCAGACACGTATTGGCTAGCCTCCATGTTATAAAAGCGGAAATGTTGCAGCATGTCGTTGTGGTTTAACAACGATTCATGTTTTTTGATTCTATTTAAAGACACTGAATCAAATCAGATTGTATCATTCTAAATTAACCAAAATTGTCCATGAATCGAATCAGAAACTATGAATTGTGATGTGAATCAATCATTGTTAAACCAAAATGTCACACCCCTAGTTCGTAAGAAGACTTCAAATCAAACAAGTACATTCACAAAACTTGTAAGAGTTGATCACATTTTGCTTGATCAGGCAGGTGTAAATTTATCGTATTTTTTAATAAATGTTTGTATAACTGAAAGGATGGAGGTTTTAATTGTCACCCCTTGGTTGGACAATACCTCACATGATGAAGTCTCCAGACAAGCAAATACTGTGTCAAATGGCTAAATTGTTAAATTTGATTGAAACTTATTCTGAAACACGACACTAGAACAAACAGAATATTTCACTTACCAGTCAATATATTATTGCAGCTGTCGGATGACTGTTGTATATTTCTGTTTGCCATAGAATGATTATTATATTTAGCAGAATATTCTGACTTATGGAATTAAAAATCAATAAATTCTGTGTTTTAGCAACTTATCAGATTCAATGTCTTGATTGTACTATAGTGTGTCTGACCAATGGAGCATCTGCTCCCAGTACTGAGCCTGTAGGTCAGTATAAACGTCTAGTTGTAATTCAGCATTTTTTTAAAACCTCATAAATCTTACTGTTGGAACTTGGTTCCAACAGAGGTCAATTCAAATTACAACAAAGTATCTGAAGTCGCTTATACGGACAATTATTTGTCCAATTAATTGTGCAATTATAATCCAATTAAAACAAATCCATGACATAAATCACGTTAGTCCAATTTATAACTACCGTGTTCATCTGGACCAATTTATAAAGTAATGACCTGGCTAAGGAAACCAAGGGATTGGATCAAGTCTTCTCTTTGATCAAACATCCATCCTTAGCTGCACGAGGAAACAGTGGAGAAGAAAACGTCCATCAGAACCAGCACCAGGAAGGATGGCCATCTCTGGACCAGCTGGGGGTGAAGAGGACAGGAAAGACTGGTCAACAAGCATCATAAAGAGAGAAGGAGAGAAGCACAAATGCATGACGACAATGTCCAAATGTCAGATATTTCTACATGGAGAGTAGCCCAGTGCAACATCTCTCAGCAGCCTTGAGCAGCAGAACTAAAGGGATGGAGGCTCACCAAGCCAGACCTGACTTCAACATTTATCAGGAATAAAAGTGTGGAGTCTGATCTTAGGGGCCGTTCACACGAGGACGATTGCGGGTAAAAACAGCAAAATATTTCATCAGAAGTGCCTTTCCTTCACACGACAACGGCGTTATTCTGGGTTGAAGATGCAAAAATCTGAAGACTCTTTCCAAAGTGGAATTCCTGAGGATGCGCCCTCGTCTGCACGGTCCAAAACTCAGAAATGATGGTGGACGCACACAGTACCGGTTCACCCAATACGCACACTACGCACGTTGTGTAAGACCCCGCAAACTCATAAAGGCCCCGTGAAGGGATTTAAAAAAAAAAAAAAAAAAGTAAAAGAAAAAACCCTGACGACGTCATCAGCCGTCGCGCATTTCCAGCACATCAGGCTGGAGAGGAGAAGTGAGAGATGAAGCAGAGTTAAAGGAAACGAGGAAATGACAAGGAAAGAACATGAGGATGAACCGCAGGAACAGCAGTCAGGTAACTGTCTGCTCTCGGTGGGAGAATGGGAAGGACTTATACAAGTTTGCCCTAAATTACCGGGGGTGGTGCGCTCCGGTTTGCTGGCTGCTATCAGTTTAGTTTCGGTTTTGAAGTTACAACTGTACTTACAAAACAATAAAAAGTAAAGGATAAATATTGACTAAGATTTAATTTTGTTTTTGCTTGGATAACCAACAGGCAAATGTCCAGTCGTCCTCAAAATTATTCATACTCTTAAATTAAATAAAAGGCTATATTCACAATAGTAATTCAAATAACAACAAACTAAAGAAACTAATAATGAATCTTTGAAAAATAGTAAAACTATAATTAAGTGAAGGAAAATATTGATTTTGAATTATGGTTGAAAATATAATTTAAAACAAACAAACAAACAAAACTATCCCAGACACATCAGAGCACTTTTCTCATGAACAGTGGAGCAAAATACCTGTCAGCAGGTGTAGAAGTCTTTTTGAACATTAGAAGAAAACATCTGATGACAGTGATTGTCTCAAAGTGTTGCTCAACAACATTTTAGCTTCAGAGCCTCATTGTGCTTGTTTACTTGTTTTATTTCTTGTGTGTGTGTTTTTTTTAAGATTTCTGTCAAGCCACAATTAAAAATCAACAATTTTCATAGGATTTTTATTTATTATTACTTTTGTCAATTTCAACTTATTTCAGTGACAGCTGATTTTTTTCTTTAACTGGAGGGTCTGAATATTTTGAGGACAACTGTAGATGCAGATATTTTATAAGAATATAAGAATTAAAATTCACAAAATACTCAGACAGTGGTGCTAAATTAATCATTTGTATGATAAATGAGAATATAAATAATTGCCTACATTTGAAGTATATGAAAATAAAACAAGCACAGCCAATTTGATGGAGATGAATTAACTTTAGCCATATCCATATAACAGGTGCTGTGTTTAAGTTTTCTCCTACAAGCAGCAGTACAGACAGAGCAGGTTCATCTAGGACAGGAACAGAGGAGCCAGCTTTATCACCCAGTGCAGGCACATCCACAGATGTGCAATATATATACATTATGTTTAAAGCACTGGGTGTCATGTGCAACTATTGAAAGTTTTTGCTGTTCCATTAGGAGGGCCCCTTACCAGAATTTTGCCTAGGGCCCCTTGGAGGTCTGAACCGGCTCTGGACGCACAGACCTGCTGATGCTGTGCTCACGTTTCATGCGCGTGACGTCACACAATACAGGACAAACAACAATGTCGGACTGTGGAGGCCAAACGGATCTCCACGTTGCGAGCTTGTAATTGAGTGTCGTTTGGAGAAGTAACTCTACCTCCTCATCTGTCCACACAAAGTTCCTCCTCGCCGCCATAGTTGTTTTGATTTTGAAGCGAACAGAGACGAACGATTGTACGCATGCGCGCAGCCATGGTGGAGTTCTGTCACAGCACCACCTAAAGGCCCGGCGTGCATATCCAATCAAATTCCATACATGCTTGCGTCCACGCTGATTTCTTCATGACAATGCTCGTGTGAACGCAGATAAAAAGATGCAGACGAGACGCCACTTTTGCGTCTTCTGATCGTCGCTGTGTGAACGTAGCCTAAAACACTGCAAAATTTAGTGGTCTTAATACGAGTCAAAAATAAAAAAAAAACAAGTAAAACCTCTGAAATTGAGAAGAATCAGACTAATCAATTGAAATTATCTGTCCATGCTGTAAGATAATCATACTTGGTAAGATTTCTTGAAATAAGACTAATTTCAAGTCCCTTAGTAAGTGAAAAATCTCTCAAAACTAGTCTGGTAATGCTTCGTTTGAATGTTCTTTCTCATTTTATAGTAAAAAAATCTTAAAACAAGATATATTTTTTAAAATTTGATAATTGCTAAAAAGCCTTTTTTGTAAGGTGGCGCCTCATACTGAAGGAGGAGCACAACATCCACCAACCTCCAAACAGAATGTACCTGAATGGAGCTTGGTGAAGGCATCTTCAGATTGGTTTGGACGACATGGGACTTGAACTCATAATCGTCTGATTACTGGACAACCCGCGCTACCACCCAGGCCGCTGTTTCAGACTGTTGCATGTGCTCCTCTCTGCCAGCAGTTCTTGAATTCCTGGTCAGTTGTTCTTGTTTTTAGATCTTTTCTCTCAAAATGAGAAAGCAACAACACTAAAAATCAGCATTATCAGACTAGTTTTAAGTGTTTATCACTTAATAAAAAACTTTAAATGAGTTTTTCACAGCTTTTTTTAAGCTAGCCCCCACTTGTCTTAAGTCTAGATATTTTTCTTATTGCAAGAATCCTGTGTATGAACTGATACGGGAAGTCTTAAAACAAAGCTAAAATTGGGAGTGAAATACACAACGTCATCTGAAACAATGTCTTAGTGTGATGATCTAACTTAATAGGCAGATAAAATAACCAATTTTAAAATTCACGTAAGAAATAAAATACATTTACTCTCAAAACTAGATTGATAATCTTACACATTCTGGTCTTGTCAAGTATATTACTCGCAAATCAAGATCATTAAGACAGTGTTTGCTGAATATAAGATTGTAAGACCTCGTCAGATAAACTGCTTTTGCAGTTGAGGTGTCTTCTTCCTGAAGCCAAACTGGGAGCTGGTTCCACAGAAAGGGGTCTGATAACTGATGGTTCTTCTCTTAGAGACTCTTGAAACCACAAGTAACCCTGCAGTCTGAAAGTGAAGTGCTCTGTTGGGAAAATCTGTAACTGTGAGATGGAGCTTGGCCACTAAGAGCTTCATATGTGAGAGGAGAATTTAAATTCAATTCCATTTAACAGGGAGCCAATGAAAGGAAGAAAAAAACTGGAGAAATATGATCTCTGCTGTTAATTCTCATTGGGAGGTGAGATCAGAGGAAAATAGTCATTATATAGCTCCATGTTCAAATCCAAGTGATGATTTGCTTCTGGATCTTTTTTCATAACTCAGTAACTTCCTGACATCATCTAAACTATGAAAAATAATACTCGGGAATTTGTAATTGCAGCGTGATAAAATGTGTGTGAAAATGAGATTTTCCCACCGAGTGTATGTTTATGGCAACCCCAAGTGTATGCATGACATTTCCAACCCCTTACAGCAATCCAGAGTGACAGTCAGAGAAAACATTTTAATGATCAAAAATGAGCCTCTGCAGAGTTCATATTCAAAGATCATCATAATTGGTGTAAATAAACAGACGCTCAAATGCAGAGTCGCTGTAGCTTCATTAAGCCAAATCATCAATGTCACACAGAGAGATCATTGAAAGAGGAAAGACAGCAGTTCCCCCAAGACTGGGTCGTCTGGTAGTATCTGCACTTTCCTGTAAAAATCAGATGTTTCTCTACCTCTTTTAATCCGTAGGATGACCCATTTATCATGATGTTGCAGCATTTTAACAAGGTTTTACAAGGGAACACTACTCATGTTGTTTTCCTGTGATTTTTAGTTTTCCCGCCAACAGTTTCAGAAGTTTGACACCCTGAAAGGAAAAGGGATTTGAAAACAACCTCAATTAGTTTTTTGTTTTTTGGTCTCAAAAATGTCCATCTATCAAGATAATGTTGATGAAGCAATTACATTAAGTGGTGTTTTTAAACAGAGTTGGCAGTGGAACAATTCTGCTGCTCAGACAGAAGACAAGCACCTTGATAAAATGTGGCAGAATACACATAAAACAAAATAATAGTGAGCAGACGTTTCTGTCTGCGTTTTTTTTTTTCTTCATTTC
Organism: Atherinomorus stipes; assembly: GCA_023101725.1. Lineage (NCBI taxonomy): Eukaryota > Metazoa > Chordata > Actinopteri > Atheriniformes > Atherinidae > Atherinomorus > Atherinomorus stipes. The sequence continues at coordinate 90,020 of JALJCO010000491.1, forward strand.
ATCTTCCTCTCTCCACCACCTCCTGTCTGCATGCTGGCTGCTGACCGCTGTGATGCTGAGCTTTCACGTCGGTGGTGGTGTGGCCAGGAGATCGGCGCCTTTGGCTCCTCCAAACACCGCACAAAGATATCAGGATTAACTAGAAAAGCACTCGGAGAGCACAGACCTGCGCCAAGCAGCTCATGCCCCCCTCATATTGGGACTTACAGCAAAAACTTCTACCCCTGCCTTCATTTAATCTACATCAATGGATTCCTTGACCATGAAAACATTCCAATAGCATTTGGAATCATGCTTGTATCACTGTTACTTCAATAGTTATTTCCAGGGCTGTCAGGTGATTAAAAAAATATCTAATTAATAACAGGATTTGTAATTAATTAATCACATTTTAATCTCATACAGTTAAAGCAGTTGTGGGGAACAATGGTGCTCAAGTGCCGCAGTTAGGGGTGTAACAAATCAGTTTAACAACAATTCGATTCATATCACAGTTCATAGTTTTTGAGTCAATTTCAAGTCACTGAATCAAATCAGATGGTATCCTTCTAAATTTACCAATATCATCCATGAATCAAATCAGAAACCATGAATTGTGATATGAATCAGTAGTTGTTAAACCGAATTATTACACCCCAGCCGCAATCCTTTAAGTTTTCCAACACAGCCATGAAGTTCTGTACAGTGACTCATTGACACGTCGGCCCAATCCCAAACCGGCCCCTATACACTACCCCTCCGTTTGCACGTTCCCGCGGAGGCTCCGCCACATTGAGGGCCGTCCCAAATTGCGTAGGGCAGAGGGCGAGTGGACTGTTCAGCCCTCGGGGGGGGGGGGGGGGGGGGGGTGACAGGTGCACTGCAGGTATCCTTCAAACCACTGGCACTCATAGAAGGGAATGTTTGAGCAGGAAAAGAGGATTATATTCCTTTTATTGGCACAATGATAATGATGATAATAATAATAACAATAATAAATGATAATGATAATGATAAATGATAATAAGTAGTAGTCATAATTATTGACCTAGTAGTGATGATAATATTTTTTGTTATTCATTTAATTGTTTAGGATCATGATTATTATTATTCATTTAAAATAAAACATTGTTCGTCACACATGAGTGTGAGTTAGTATTTCCACACAGATTTATTTGACACATGCGTGTTTGTGTTGACACGGCGATGACTGCTTTCCTTTTCCAGTGGAGGGAAGAGGGCGTCTCATTCTCATTAACACACTCCACCTCCAATCAAAGCGCCCTCTACACTTCATTGGGATAATATGGGATAATCGATAGTTAAGGGGTAGTGTGTAGGGGGCAGTTTGGGATTGGCCAGTCATCTTCTTCTTTTTCTTCTTCTGGTGTTTATTGGTGGTTGGCACACAGCTTTAGGTGCATTACTGCCATCCACTGCCAGGGGCATTCAGTGGGCCAAATTTAAAATGCTCATGCATTGAATTGGCACTCTGAATTAATCGTGATTTTTTAATGCAATAATTTGCAGTGTAATTAATTAATCTTATTAATTAGTTAAACTGACAGCCCTAGTTATTTCCAAAAATCAGCATTTCCATAATCACAGTTTTCTTCTTAATCTAGCTTGTTTGCTATTGAAGATGCATCAATCTCGTTAACATTCTCCCGATTCACCCAGCCAGCATTTCCATGTGGGGCCCATATGGATTCAATTTTGGCTGCATATGAGGGACCCAAGTGGGTTTGTCCACGGTTTCCATGGTGGCCCCACCAGTGTTTTCCCATATAGCCTATAGCCATGGGCTTGAACTGGGCAAATTTGCAGATCTCATAGTTTAAGTTACATGGGCCCCATATGTGGCAGCCCACATGGGGAAACACAGGTGGGGCCACCATGGAAACCTTACACAAACCCACTTGGGTCGGTCATATGCAGCCAAAATTTAACCCATATGGGCCCCACATGCGATGCTGGCTGGGCAGCAGAGTCTTGGCTACAATTTGATGTTAGTTGCATGTCTGTTACTTCATTTGTTACCTTTCAGCATTGAAGATTCCATCGACTCCCTTATTTTTTTTTGTGTTCTGGATCATAGTATCCAGAATTTTCTCTAGATCCGAATCAACTTTCGAAACATTATATAGCTCATTGAGATCCTTTCTTGTAATTTTTTTTTTTTTTTTTTTTTACAAAACACTTAGGCCATTTGTATGGAGTTATATGCAAAAATTCCTGAATTTGGCCGATCTCACAATGATAAAGAATCCTCCAAAACATTCCTGGATCCAGAAGGTGATCCGGATCACCACCAAAATTTAATAGGTTCATCCTTGGGCTGAGACACATGGCTGGGGATAATTTCAGGTCCATCCATCCAGAACTTTTTCCGTAAAGTTGCTGACAGACAGACAAACAAACAAACCAACGCTACCAAAAAACATTCCTTCCTTGGTGGAGGTAATCTGTAGTATGTTTTTCTACTTTTCAATAAATGTGTTTAAGCAGGGAAATCAAGCAACAGTGAACTTTATAAACTCCTGATAATAGTTTATTCATTTGAGCCACGTCAGGGGTAGAAGGTGTGAAATTTGTGGATACGAAATGAAAAAAATAAAGATAAAATATATAGCCACCTCTGAGAGAGTGGTGCTGGTGGGGAAAAAAAAGGAAATAGAACAAGAAAATAGAAGAAGTCAAAGGTGAAGAAGGACAACAACAACAAAAGTGTGTTTTAATAGATTAGAAGTCAGTGACCTGAAAGGATTTCCACATGACAACTCTCAGCCAGAAGCTAGAAGTGCGAGTTTGTGTGCGTGTGAGGGAGGTTGATATTTGATGATAGCATGAGCAGTTGCTGACCTATGGTTTCCTCTTGTATGCACACACCCATCAGAAAGCTTTTACTACTGCTGTTTCACTTGTGGTTTCGCTCACGGTCTCTCAAAAACCTTTTAAAGAATACCAAAAGTGGAATGTAGTGACTTTCAAATTTCTTAAAACAATGTTTCACTAACACTAACACTAACATTTGGACATAAAAACTAATGAAAATTGGACTTTTCTGTTTTATAAAAGCTCATTTTAAATTTGGTGGAAGAAAATCTGCAAAGGTGGCAACAATAGGCTTTAACAAGCAAGTGGTATATACAGTCATCTTCAAAATTATTCAAACCCTCCAAATAAAGAAAAGCCAAATTCACAAAAGAAATTCAAAACATGGGAAACTAAAGAAGCTAATAAAAATTTACTGAATTATAATTAAGTTAAACAAAGTACATCTGATTGCAGTGATTGCCTCAAAGTGTTGCTGAAAAAATGTTAGCTTCGGAGCCCCATGATGCTTGTTTGCTTGTTTTATTTTTTGTGTGTTTGTTTTTAATATTTCTGTTAAAACCACAATTGAAAATAAGTGTCATGATTTTCATAGAATTTTCATTTATTATTACACTTTGTCAATTTGAACTTATTTAACTGACTGCTGATATTAGGGTGTAACAATAACCTACATGCATTTATATCAAACCAAACCGTACGGGTGTGCATTGAACCATGAGCACCATGTATCGAATATCAAACAATACAGAGTTTTTCATTAATTTTATCAACTTGTCCTCTGACAATGAGCTCTGTGTTGAAAACTCAGTGGAACTGCATTCGACTATATTCAGTTCTGGCATTTGAAACTATGTTGGTTTTCTTGTTAAGTATAATCCTGATGGTACGCTGTTGTGGACAAAAGCACAGTGGGATAAAAAGGGAGGCATGAAATGTAGTTTTTGTATAGAAAAAATGTCAAACTGTGACGCTAAACTATTGAACCGAACTGCACTGAAACGTGAATTTTTTGGGAGCATTGCACCCCAATTAAACACATCTGACACAACTACTTGTAATTAGGTTTACTAGCAGGTCTGAAACATGGATGAGTTTTAACAGAGCATTACAGAGAGATAATCAAACCATGAATGAACCAGTTTGCAGAAAGAATATTGAAAGTAGATAATTAAATATGTATTTTAGGCGATAATGTGGTAGCATCATAACAAAACCATGAACGTTTGATGTGTATGACTAGTGTACGAATAATGCTGTTTTAGAAAATATGTATATATGTACATATATACATATCTAAGTATAGCTTGTGTTTGTATGCTAACTTTTTTATATGCTAAAAGGTTCTTAACAGGATTATTTTATAGGTGTGGGTTTAACTATTACCTGTTATGTCTTCATGGATAGAAGTTCATTTACTCCTTGGTGAGTTGTGAGGAGCTGATTTGTCTGTAACGATCCCTGAAACGATGTTGTTGTTGTGAGCTGGTTCACCACAAATAAAACTAAATTAAATTAAATTGAAGCCCCCCCCCCCCCCCCCCCCTCAACATCTTGTAACCTACATGTTTCTCTGCATTTATTTTTTACAGTCATGATAACAGCAAAGTTATTGCAGTGAACATTTCTTTGTTCTGATATGAAAATCTGCTGCTTTTACATGGACAGTGTGTCTTTTTAAAAAACCTCTTGCAGAAGGTTTTTATGAAACTCTCCAAAAAAAATAAATAAATAAATAAATAAAACAGCACAAAATAATTCATCCTGCTTGATGTGTTTTCTATTTCTCTTTAGGTCAAGCCTTTATAACTGCTTGATTAAGTTATTCTAAAGCCAATTTTTCCATTTTCATATTTGTGCTCTGACTGTTCCTGAAAATACTCGCTCTGGGTGTATCCCAGTAATTTTCAGATTTTCTTTTTGTTATGCTGGCATGTTGCAAATACGTGCGTGTGGGTGTGTGTGATGGGATTACTGTGAGCTGGGTGACAGCAGGTAGATGAAAGAACAAACTAAACTCAAGACACCCAACGATATATAGATGTATATATATACAGTTTACCTCAAAATTGCTACAATTAAACACAGAAAAAAATCTGCAGTCAATGAAATGAGCTGAAATTGATTAGATTAATAGCTAATAACTAAAAAATTCTATGAAAATCATGACACCAATCTTGAATTGTGGTTCAACAAAAATATTAAAAACAAACACACTAAAAATAAAACAAGTAAACAAGCATGATGGGGCTTTGAAGCTAAAATTTTGTTGAGTAACACTTTGAGACAATCACTGCAATCAGGTGTTTTCTGTGATGTCCAAAAACACTCCTACACCTGTTGACAGGTATTTTGGTCCACAATTGGTGCTCTAATGTGTTGGGCAGTTTTTGTTTGTTTATTTTTTATTATTATCATTTTCAACCACAATTTAAAAGCAATACTTTATTTCACCAGACTATAATTTTGTAAATTTTCATTTATTATTAGTTGCTTGTTATTTTAGTTACTAGTGTGAACTTAGCCATTTCTTTAATTGGAGGGTATGAATAATTTTGAGCGTCATCATGCTGCAGTGTTGGTCAGACATTCTTCGGACTGAACGTGTTAGAAACACAGAACGGGTACATGTTCATTGCACATTCCCAGCATCTCTCCGTCTAAGCAGCTTTCGCTGATTACACTTGTGTCCTGAGACGCTGGTGCATCTTATCTTAATGACCCTGGTTGTTCAGGGCCAGCACAGCCGGGATAGCATCAGCCTGATTCTTCACAGACAATGAAGTGTTGCCTACCTACAGTCGTCGCCTCTCAGCAGGATGAAAGGGCAGTTGTATCACATTTTTTGAGTTGTGACTTCATGCTTTGTAGAAAATGAATGTGCTAATGAATGAACATATGATCACCTGTTGAATTCACACAATGATGTAAATTCTGAATTTAGGGGAACAAATCTGCACAGTCTATATGAAAGATTTCCTGGCTCTATATTTGCTGCTTAGAAGAGAAAAAATAAGTCCATTTGTTCTTTTATCAACCTAATAGCATTTCAGGGTGTAATATGTGTATGTCTGAGGAATAAATTATAAACTAGACTTTTATCCCTGCGTCTTTGTCACCCTGTCTCTCTCCCTGGCTCTGTAGATTATACATGTGGTGGTGATGAAAGCCTCCATCGGACTTGATTTTCTCAGGCAGCATCATTATTAGATGAGCAGAGACTCCTTTTAGCTGGGAGCCTTTTCTTGTCTGTTCACACCAATGCAACTTTCATGCATGTGTCTGTGTCTATATCGGGCTATCTTCTTGCGCACTCTGTGAGCTGATGGCTCACGACACCTGCACTCACATCACCTTTCCCCCCAAGAGGGAAGTGTGTTTGCCTGCTTGTGTATGTGCAAGTGTGTGAGGGTAAGTCTGTATGGTGAAATATTCAACATCACTCCACACTTTCCTCTGATGTGAGAGTTTGGTGAGCCACTTTCTGATGGGAAGTATCTGAGAGCTGATTTTTGTGTGATTTAGGCCGCTGCTGTGTTTTAGTGTGAGGATAAAAGAAACTAATTTAACTGGGTATAGGTTTACTCCTAAATGCTGTGTTGTTGGCACAGACTCGAACACAAAACAAACAAAAAAAAGTGCAAACTTGGCAGTAAAATGTCACCATCTGCTGCCAGTAAAGTTAAAAAGGTTCCGTAAACTTTCCAAAGTGAAATGTAAACATTCAAAGTGATATCACTGGTCATAACTGCTTCTGTACTGATTAAAACATGCCAGTACCATCACTTAAAGAGAAGAAGATGTTTTGGTGGCACATTTTATGAGTTAAAAGAACACAAATACAACACATGATTATCCCTGAGGGATAATTTGGTTTCCATGAGTGACACATAACATGAAAAACAAAGATATTGACGCAATCTGATACAGATTATGTTTAAGTATTGTTATTTACATGACTGATGGACATCCTGAAGAAAGCAACATAAATTCATGCTTTGGGTCAGCCACACTGGATCTTCAAAGGTACCAGAGCCTCTCTCCACCACCACCAGGCCCAGAAAACCTCAGAAAGGTCTTCTGTCACGCTGTTAATTCATGATTTTCCTTCTCGGGAGCATTTCAGTATGTTTAGGATGCTACATGGCTTTGTCGAGGAACAGATGCTCACAAAACAGTTTTGATCAGTGATCCTCAACCATGGGGCTGCAGCCCATGTTTGAATCTGGAGCTCCACTTTGGGGGCCGAAGTTTCCCCCTTGAAAATAAATGTTAGACTTGTGCAAGTGAAATCCGTCTCAAACTGCGCCTTTGGGCCTCTACACGCGTGCAGTGGTGAATTTGAATGCAACTCCCTCTCCCCCTGTCTGTAATTTGCTCTTTAGCTTTGTTTTGTTGTGTTCGGGACGTTTCTGGGTGGACATTTCTGTTTACATCGCCAGCCAATGACAGAGTTAAGGACATGATGCTGTGTAGGAATAAGCTCATGATTGGAACAGACGCCAGTCACACAAACTCTCGAAGGAAAAAAAAAAAGAAAGAAAAACGGTGGATGCAACAAAGAAAAGTTAAGAGCTTTAGATAGCGCACGTTGGTTTGGCTTTTACCAGCTTCTGAGCTCTGAAAGAAAGGCTTGATGCTGAATAGGCTGAAGAACGAGGCGGCCATTAGCCTAAGAGGGAGGGGTACTCTGGACTCTACCTGTATGTTTTGCTGTTGTGGGCCATGGAAGTTGTCAGTTAAAGACAGAAGGGATTTTACTGTTATCCATGAGAAACTATAGTTGTTATACATCTTCCGACCACTTGGCTGTGGTAAAGTGTCAGTTTAAGCAGAAGAAGAGGTTCAAATAGCTGCTAGCCTGAAGTGAAAGTTGTGGAGATATATTGTAAATGGAAAAGTGAAGTGGTCCCAACCTTGTAAAAGGCTAAACATTTATTCAAGTAAAAACAAATTCATCAAGTACAGTTTTGTAAATGGTGGTAAGGACGCAGAGCCAAGAGCCCAGCGTGGAGTGTTAGCTAACGCTATCCAGCACTGAAGCCTTCAACACTACAGTGGCTGTTCCAAAACCAGAAACCAAACATCCATCGTTGCCAGGAAAAAGGACTTTTTCACCCCCAAAACTAAATACATAAATATATAAATATAAACAAGTGAGATGCATCTGTCATTTCTGGTAACTCTTCAAAATTCTCATAGAAATGTAGATAAATGGATGGATGGATGGATGGATGGATGGATGGATGGATGGATGGATGGATGGATGGATGGATGGATGGATGGATGGATGGACGGATGGATGGATGGATGGATGGATGGATGGATGGATGGATGGATGGATGGACAGATGGATGGATGGATGGATGGATGGATGGATGGATGGATGGACAGGTGAATGGATGGATAGATGGATGGATGGATGGATGGATGGATGGATGGATGGATGGATGGATGGATGGATGGATGGATGGATGGATGAACAGATGGACGGGTGAATGGACGGATGGATGGATGGATGGATGGATGGATTGATGGATGGATGGATGGATGGATGGACATATGGATGGATGGATGGATGGATGGATGGATGGATAGACAGATGGACGGGTGAATGGATGGATGGACAGATGGACGGGTGAATGGATGGATGGACAGATGGACGGGTGAATGGATGGATGGATGGATGGATGGATGGACGGATGGACAGATGGACGGGTGAATGGACGGATGGATGGATGGATGGATGGATGGATGGATGGATGGATGGATGGATGGACAGGTGAATGGACAGATGGATGGATGGATGGACGGATGGATGGATGGATGGACGGATGGATGGACGGATGGATGGATGGATGGATGGATGGATGGATGGATGGATGGATGGATGGATGGATGGATGGATGGATAGATGGATGGATGGATGGATAGATGGATGGTGGAACAAAGGTTATGGACAGTAATTCCTGCTTTGACTTCCTGTCTGTAACCGACTCAGGTTGTGTTTGGTGATTTCCCAGCTGTGTGAATGAGCTTATTGAGACTGCTGTTATCCCTGGCTGGTATTTTGCACACCCCCCCCCCCCCCCCCCCAGCAGACCACAGTGCGGTGGGCAGCTCTTTCCACCACAGACTAGTTAAAGATCTTCTGCACACACACTGAGGGATCTGAGCTGCGTCAGAAAGTGAGTCTGCTCATCACTTTCTTGTTCACAGCAGCCCCACCATTGGTCCTCCAGTCCAGACAATTGTTCAGCTGCACTCCTAAGTACTCTCCTAATCCTCTACAACTCCAGCCTCCTCATCCAGGGTGTTTATGATTGTATCCTCCTGACATGCACACACCCATCCTGAGCAGCTTCTCACTTGGCTGGAGAGATTAGATGGATTTGAAGAAAAAGAGAAAGTGAAATCCAGTTGAGAGCGACCGGCAACAGGTGAATCATCATGTCCTCCTCTCGATGCTGATAGGAAAATTGAAGAGGGTCACAAGTAGGTTTCACTTGTGAGGCACTGGAACGAGAACATCAGTGACATCCTCCATCTTTTCCTCTTTCCCATTTTTCATTCCAAGTGGAAAGAGGACTTTACAGAGCTATCACACCTCCCTCTGCTCCCATACATCCACCAGCCTGGTATACACTCACACCATCGCCCGGAGTGTGCAGGGGAGCAGGAAGGAATGTCACAGTTATTACAAATTCTGTTGCCTTTGTCTCTGGCACAACAGCAGCCACCCAATTAACCTTTTATCTGAAACACACACATGTACACACATCACACATCAAAAACATTTCCTTTGCAGTCTGCTATTCAATTTTCTGTTATCGCCTGAGAGTAAATGCTGCAGGTGTTTCCTTTCTGTTTGTGTCTTCTTATCTTCCATCATTACTTGGATAAAATTGACTGAACAAAGATATGATGTAAAGGGATTGGATTTTTATCCTGCAGAGAAAGAATTAAGCAGTTAAATGTAGTGAAACAATATCTTGCAAAAGTATAGCTTTACTCATGTTTCAGGCTTCACCACGTCTTTCTGACAAGGCCCTCGAATCCGATACGACTGGGGAGGCGTGAACATGCAAACCAACTCTGATGTTGATCAAAGAAGTGAGCTCTGGTCTGCCCACAAATGTAGGTCTCAGTGGGGGGTTAACAATACATCAATCTATATTGATACATCAGTTAGGGCTGGACAATATACCAATATGATATCGCAATATGATATTTACATGAAAGAGATATGATACTGTATTTCCATACTGTATACTGTTATATTGCGGTATTAGTTGAACAAATGTTTTTGTTTTGTTTTGTAATGACCCGACTCCACCTTGACTGACAACAAAGGTGTCTCCTGATTATTGAAACTACTGTATCTGTCTGGAAGACAGTCTTCCCCAAGACTTCTACAAAGAAGTCACAAATGGCCAGCCAACTATCTTGAACTGTTTTGATTTAACAAACATCTGTGAATTCCATCACTGAAGTGTAGCTATACCTTGAAGCTAGACATGATTTAATACAAAAAAACAAGCATTTGGTATAAAATAAAACATTCAGACAAATTAGGGTAAAAATACTGTGATGTATCAAATTCCGTCTTCTAAAACAAATATATTGTGATATGATACTGTACTTGGTCCATATCGCCCAGCCCTAACATCGATATAGATTGATGTATCGATCATTAATCGATCCAAAAAACCCAAAATTGACCAAAAATAGATATGAAACCCACTCATAGTTTGAAAATGGCTTTATTCTGAAGGTCCTCTAACACAATATTTTCACTGCAAAATCCATGTTTATAGTTGTGCGGTGGATAGATGTGACATAGGGAGGTTGTCATATCAAATCAAATCTTTTTGGGACTGAATTTGAGATATCAGCAGACATTGAATCGCTATCCACTGTATTGTTACAATAGGGGATAATCACGCTTACCGGAAGTTCCCGGATTTTGACACTTCCTCTTCCGGGCCATGTTAACAACAGCCGTTCCTGCTCTGTTATACTGTTTAAATCGGATAAACTCCAAACATACTTAAGTTTTCATTCTAGACTGAAGTGATACTAAGGAAGAAGTGGATCAAAGCGATCGATTGGCCGTGGTGAAGGGCCGAACTTTATAATAAAACACACGTTTGTTTGTCGCCGGTGGGGCACAACACCGGCACTTCACAGCATGCTAGCATTAGCCAGCTAGCGTTTACTGACGTGCTTAACATTGTGCGTCTTAAAACACATAAACATCTGAAAATCGGGTCTGTACCCCCCCGTTTCCAGTGGAACAACTGGGGACTGCCAAGAAAGGAGACGCTTTCAGATGCTTGTGTGTTTTCAGCCGCACAAAGTTAGGCACCTTATCGAGCTGGCTAATGCTAACCTGCTAACACGACTGCGCAGTCTGCCGGCCACAAACAAACGTGTGTCGTTTTATTATAAAGTTCGGTCCTTCACCGCGGCGAATCGGTTGTTTTAATTCACTTCTTCCTTAGCATCACTTCAGTCTGGAATGAAAACTTGGCATTGGCGTTTATCTGATTTACAAAGTTTAACAGAGTAGTAGCTGGCGGACTATTGTTAGCAGGTTAGCATTAGCCAGCTTGATGACGTGCAAAAATTTGGGGGAGGGAGGGGGGGAGGAAAAGAAAAAAGGGGAGGGGGGGGGGGGGGGAAAAAAAAAAAAAAAAAAAAAAGGAAAAAAGAGAAAAAAGAGAAAAAAAAAAAAAAAAAAAAAAAAAAAAAAAAAAAAAAAAGGGAAAAAGAAAAATAAGAAAAAGGAGAAAAAAAAAAAAAAAAAAAGGTAAAAAGGAAGATTGAAAAAATAAAAACAAAAAAAAAAAAAAAAAAAAAAAAGAAAAAATAAAAAAAAAAAAAAACAAAAAAAAAAATGGGAAAAAAAAGAAAAAAAAACAATTTTTTTTTAGAAAGGACAAGAGTTGCAATTTAACATAATGCTCTTCATGCTAGACACCAGCTTTCCTTTATGTCTTTGATGTATTGTACAAATGAATAAATAAATAAAACATTGTAAATCAGGAGGAAAAAGCGATCATCTAGATGGAAGGTTGAAGGTTTAATCCTACAGTAGTTGTGTCCTTAAAAACAACTAAATCCACAAGTCTTTCTTTCTTTCTTTCTTTCTTTCTTTCTTTCTTTCTTTCTTTCTTTCTTTCTTTCTTTCTTTCTTTCTTTCTTTCTTTCTTTCTCTCTCTCTTTCTTTCTTTCTTGCTGTCTTAATAGCATTGATGCTGCAGCCTCATCCAGGCCAATGACAATCCATCTATTTTTCATCCAAGCTGCCTTTTACCATCCTGGCTGTGATATTCCCTCGACTGCACCGTCTGCGGCTGTTCTCCCTCATCAAGCCAAGTCCGCTGTCATCTAACGTTACGTCTCGCCTTTCCTCTTCCACTCTCTAAAAGGGATTACGTCCATCAGTGGGATTGCATTTGCATGAAATCAGCAGGATGGCCGACACTTCCAGTTGTCTGGCTTCCGCATGTGTTTGTGTGCATGTTTGTGGGTGAGTGTGTGTCTGCTGGTACCATAGTTTCTGCTCAATGAGCAGACTAAGCTATTGTAAATGTGTGCTGCAGAGTCAGTGGGTGACTCCCCTCCTGACTGACCCAGCTGTTTATCCGTTACACTCGTGGAACTGCAGCCAAATTTCTACGAAGCATTACCACTGACACCCAGAGTGGCGTGGACTCATGCACAACTGTGCTGTCATGGAAAAATAAGCACAAATAATCACATAATCCAGTGAAATAAATAAACTTACTGCCAAAAAAAATGTTTCCAATTTGCTGGGAAAAAAAAAAAAAATCTGTTTTGTTTAAAGCAGCAGATTTAATGTGAGGCTAATACAGATGTGCATTACATACAAGGTACACAGATTCAAGATTTTCTGAAAAACAAAAACAAAGGAAAACTTAACAGACTGTTTACTCATGAGAATGGAACATTACATTTCTTTTGGATTACTGCAAGTGGGTTTAAATTTGAAGTAAACACACTCAGTTGTGGATATAAATCTATTTTCTATTGCCTTGTTTCGCTCTGTTACTGGGAGACCGAAGCCCTCGGGTTAACTGTCATGGTCAATTAATCTAAAATCCTATTACTGAACTGCCCTGAGAAATAAATCGTATATACATCCTGATTCTACCTGCACCCCGCTCACACATGTTTGCTCACACACAATACACATGCCTATGAATGGGCTAACAATAAAAACATCTAGAGACTCTCTAATTGCAGTAGCAGCACACGATTAAGTGAAGATTGCTTTCTGTCAGATGAGAATCAAAGATTGAATGAAATGAAATCAAGAAGGAAGAGAGTGCTGCTAAAGAAAAAGGATAATTTCGGCTGAAATAGAAGCTGGAGAACTTGCCCAGTTTACATTCCAGCCAGTATTTAGTGAGAGTGACCGCATGCTCCAGTAATGCTGTAATAAACAAGTCCACGCAGCACTTTTTAACAACTGCCTGCACCATCCGAAATGTGCTGCTCAAAGTGTTGTGCGAGACTTGAGTGGATTATCTGCCTGGTTATCACATGTCAGCTCTGGCAGATGGCTCGCCCGGAGCAAGAGGACTTGATGACGCTGCAGCATGCTGAAAAACAACCAGTTGTACACTGGCTACAGTCGCTTACATCATGTCAGAATGTCAAATAACTGACGTGGTGGAGGAATACGAAACGATCTGGTGTGTGTTTGCATATCTGTGCTTGTGAATGTAGCTAGAGCGATCACCGGCTCATCCTGAGCCAGAAATAAGTGTGTCCATGCACCTCAAGGTCCACTCGGTTGTATCTTTTAGATCTATAACCGGGACCTTGGCCTATACATCACACAGTCCAGCTCCTTACACCCAACCCTGAGGGCATATATCTACAGTCCGGGTGTGTGTGTGTGTGTGTGTGTGGGTGGATGTGTGAGAGTACTTGTTTGGCTAGTGGACAGTTTACTCATGGTGTCGAGCCACTGAGGCGGTTATGGCCCCCTCAGTGGCTATAACCGTCTCACACATACACACACTTGGAGATGCTGTGGGTTGTTGAAGAGCCCCTGGTGTGCTCTTTCGGGAAAATGTGTTATTGAAACCATGGTTTTATGGTGGTTGTTGGTCCCACCACTGACCACACAAACACATATAAATGCGCAGTAGTGTATCCGTCATTCATGGCCTATGAAAGACATGGTGTGTGTTAGCCTAATGGCCCCTTCACTGCCCTCCCTCCCAGCATCTGGCATATCAGTCTGTGTGTGTGTGTGTGTTCATCATGTATTTGTGTGGTAATTTGTTTCTGAAAATGTTAAAGGTGGCCACGAGAGCACTGTGGGTGATTTTCTGCTTATTAGCTTTTATCTTCTGCCTCGGCAGTGTAAGCTGTAAACACATTCTACTCAATAAAACATATTTGGAGAAACTCGACACAAATCCATCCCTCATTACGTGTATGTGTGCGGTGTCACATTATTGTCTTAAAATGATCTTTCATTTATTCACTGTGAGCTATAAAAAGGAAAAAAAAAAGATACTTTCGGGTCCTTTTCCTATTCGAGGTGAGCTATTAAAATGCAAAAAGACCCACTCCACTGATCATGTTAACTCCTTCATGCAAAAAGTCTGGTTTCACTGAAGCAGCATTTACAACCCCAATCCCCAAATGATTGTTTTAGTTGGGAATAAAAACAGAATGCAATGATTTACAAATCTTATCAACCCATATTTTTTTCCCTTTAGAACATAAACAATACATCAGATATGTTCAAACATTTTTGGAGCTGGTGTTGTAAATTCAAAGCAGATTTTAATGGTACAGCAGCCTACATTGATACAATTAAAGGCATCTCATGATCTTACTCAATGTGTAGCAAATCATCAATAGTAATATTGGGGTACTAGGTTTATAGGCAGAGTTTAAGAACAACCATTAAGCTAAATGCAATGCTAACACTAGCTTAGCTGTTTGTGTTCCAATGCAGACACTCTGAACAAAGCGCAAACCTCTGAAATTCAAGACAAAAAATGAAGTGGCATGAGGATGAAGGTTGCAAAGGGGCCCAAAAGCCCTGTCATGGTTGCCACTTTGCTCCTGGATATGTAAGTTAAACATTTTCTCATGCTATGGTTAGCCGGTTCTGTATTGTTGTTAATGCTAATTGAGTAAGCAAATGTTACCCCACCACCTACTGGACACCTACAGGAATTAAACTTGTAGCTATCACCTATAGATATAATTGAAAATAGGGGCATTCAAGTGATGGAGATCATGGCTAGGCTGAGGGGTTGAGAGGCAGCCCTTGATGATCCAAACACCTGGCAGAATCAGGCGAATTAAATACATGAATGCGACCACACCGTTAAGATATCAATATATCAAGTTTTGTTCAAAGAGAAAGAATTTGTTCAACAATCAGACTTTAAGCAACAAACATGGAAATGGAATTAAACATACGAGGTTGGCTGAAATGTGCTGTACTGTGGATATAAATGCCATTTCAGTATTAATCCATGTTTGATATTTATATAAAAAGTGAGACAAAAAGGAGAGAAATAATCTTTTATAACCTGAGGTTAAATATCACGGTGGGGATTTTCTAGTCTTCTAGTAACCTGCACAGAGTATACTCCCCTCTGCCCAAACACAAGTTGCATGCCACCTTTTATATGCTTTCTACATCCTGCATGTTGGTGGAGATGAATGCATCCTGCCACAGGATAATGAGCCCAAACAAACCTCAAAGCTTTGTAACAAGTACTTCTTGCAAACTCCTTCTGTGGTGCAAGAACAAAAGAGGGCAATGACTGAAAGTCATGCTCTAAGTCTGTTAGCAGACTGTGCTAATTTGGTGCACAGCATTCCCACGAAACAAACAAAACCAGCTGCTCTCTGATTGAAAATTGCAATCATAATATTTGACATGTAACTTCTGTATTACAGAAGTATTCACAGCTTCTGTTAGTTAAAGAGGGGGTTTCATGTCATTATTAGACACAATTCCATTTTATGGCACAACCAAATAACTGTGTTACCTTAGTTTTGAAAATACAGTATACATAAAAAAGCAACCTAAAAAATGTGACATCACTCCATGTCTGTATCTGACACCTTAAAAATTCACTGCTGTCCCTTTAAGATGCCCCCTGCTGTTTCTGACATGTCCACTCCATTCATTACAACACTCTCAGGTCCAATCCCAAACCGGCCCCTAAGCACTACCCCTCCGTTTGCGCGTTCCCGCGGAGGCTCCGCCATATTAAGGGCCGTCCCACACCGAGTAGGGTGGAGGGCGAGTGGACTGTTTAGCCCTCAATCGGCGAGTCTGCATCAGTGCAGACTCGCCAGAATTTTGCAGCGGGTGCAACGGCTAAATGGAGGAGGAAACAGTCGTGTTCCACACGAGTTCCGCACGTGTCATGCATGTTTGTCAATACTGACAGAAAAACTCCAGAATGGAGTTATTTTATGGGGTAAAAAAAAAAAAAAAACGATAGGTGCACAGGTATCCTTCAAACCACTGGCGCTCATGGAAGGGAATGTTTTGAGCAGAAAAAGAGGATTATAATCCTCCTGTTGGCATAATGATAATGATAATAATAATAATAATAATAATAATAATAATAATAATAATAATAATAATAATAATAATAATGATAAATGATAATTCGTAGTAATAATGATAATTTTATCATTTAATTGTTTAGGATCATGATTATTATTATTTAAAATAAAACAATATTCTTCACACATGAGTGTGAGTTAGTATTTCCACACAGTTTTATTTGACACGGGGGTGTTTCTGTTGCCACGGCGATGACTGCTTTCCTTTTCCAGTCGGGGGAAGAGGGCGTCTCGTTGTCATTAACACCCTCCACCTGCAATCAAGGCGCCCTCTACAGCTGCAAGTGTGACTTCATTGGGAGTGACACTCGATAGCTAAGGGGTAGTGTGTAGGGGGCGGTTTGGGATTGGGCCTCATGCTCTGGTGGGGCGGAGCTCAGCAAAGGGAGGGGGAGGAGCGTTGTGGTATTGGAGGTGCTCTGTGGTAGCAGGCAGGCATGTTGTTTTCCACAGGAGATTCAGGTATATCTTTAATATGCATGAAAGAGTCAAAGTAACCCCCAGGGCATGTTTTATGTGGAAGGAATGACATGATAACATAATAAAAACCTATAAAAAAAAGTCAATTTTCCATGTTACCCCCCCTTAAAATGCATAAACTGTAGAAACTTGTAACATCTTTGCGGAATAAAGAACTGCTGCTTCAAGACAACTGATGATGTCATATCTTATTGTCTGAAAATTGATTCATTGTCGTCCCCAAGCAACTGCAAGAAAAAAATGTAAAGCCCCATTCTAACCATTATTAATCAACACAAACTCATCTGTGTTCCTCTAAAAAAAAAGGCTGAATACCATGACCTTGAAATGACTTTTATCTGACTCTGTCCAGTCTGCCGTCACACAGCCTGCTCGTTTTCCACCACATTGTTTGATGGTCAGATCTAAAACTGGGGCAATTCAGCCATTTGTGTTTGAACCAGAGAGCCATTCTCAAGAAGAGGAAGCTGAATTATACCAGACTGCATGCAAGAGGATGTTTCAGAATGATGAAATGTTCACTTTATAGGCTTTTCATCATCCTCAGAAATGCAATGTTCTTCAGTTGGCTGGAAAAAAAGGCCAAAAAGCAGAATTCAGGACGGCCTTCTTCAACTGAACTTAGAAACGGAGCATACAGCTGGGTGCTTCAATATTCCGGACCCGTCGGGACCTGTTGGGAATCCCTCGGGCAGTCAGGTGAAGGCTCACCCTCAGGACTAGGAGCACCAGTCTGGGGCTCCTCTGGTGATGCTGACGCCTCTTATCCAATCAGTGCTCAGCTTTCCGTTCTGATGAGATGATGTTGGGCTGAAGCAAAGTCTTTCTGGAGAAGTGCTCAGCAATGTGTGTGTGCAGACTTCAATAGATGTCAATCAGTGTAGACCTGCTGCGGTGTGTGTGTGTGTGCATGCGGAGTTGTTTCTCCTGCTCCTCACATTTCTAGAGGGGGTTGACAGCAACTCCCTAAAGACACCACGCTGCCTATTCTGCTTCTTCTTCTCCCTCCATCCCCTCCCTCCCCATCCCTCCCTTTCACTTTATCCTTTCTTTATTCTTTGTTTGTAGTGCCCCCCCAGCTCTGCTCTCCAATCTCTCTCTCCCAGCATGCATAGGGAACCCGACAGCGAGTTCTCATCTTTGACTTGGTTCTCATTGACAGTTGCATGCCGAGTCGCGCCGCTCTTTCTTTTTCAGACAAAACAACAAAATCTGCTCCCCATCTGTGTGTGAGCGTGAATGTCCCCACCCCCACCCAAGTTTCCATGCACACCCGGCCTTGTGTTAGGCTCAGACTGATGTATGGATTTTCCAATATTGGCCTTGAATTAAAATCAGATATCAGACAGTCAGAGTGAGCGCCCCATAATATGTCACTGGATCTGCAGGCTGCAGCCCATCAATAAGCTTTTATTATTTCATACCAGATGTCTGAGCCGGGAAAATACTCCTGGGTGCCGTGAGGGGATTCTCCTCTTCATTTCTGAAAACCTGCCCCACCTTGCAGCTGCCCACCTACCTGAAGTGGTTATAAATAAGTGGCTTTTTGAGGCAGTTTGGAGTCTTTTGAGGATCACTAGATCATGAATGTAAGAGAAGCCAGCTTTGAGGTAGGGATACAGTCATTTTGGAGCAATCAGTGCTTCTTTCTAGGGGAGAAAAATAAATAAATAAAGGACTCGAAAGCTTTTCCTGAAGTAGATCAGATCTTTTCTCTTGAAAGAGTTTGATTTTACCAAATGGAAGAAATTTTTTGCTTTTATTGCTCAAAAGTAACTTCATAAAAAAGAGTATCTCTCATTTGATGCCCCAACAATAGTCCTCCAGGGTTCTTAATAATAAACACATCTGGATTGCAAAGTTGTGCTTATTTTTAATGTTTTAATGAATAGTTTTTTTTTATGAAATTGGTGCCTAAATGTGATGAACGTGCACAACTTGAGGGTAAAACCAGCAGCATTCAGCAGGAAAAAGCATGCATAATACATTCCCTGTAAGCACAGGGAAATGGATGCACAGATGATACAGTAACCATGGCAACACCTGGCACTAAAGGTGCTCCGACACCTTGTGTGGCAGGTGCAAGTAGAAGCCTGGATATCAGCTGGAATCAGGAGGTTCAATTGTCACCCACTTGAGACGAGGGACTAAAAAATCAAAGGCGGCTTAATGGGGAGTTGAAAAGTATTTGGCATGAACAAGATCCTATCGGCTAAAAGCTGGATTGGGAGCGCTTGTAAAAACCATCTAAGCTCAACCTGCCCTCCAAGGTTACATCATGAGCTACAAAGGAAATGTCTGCCAATAAAATCACCAAGAGGCACAAGCGTGCATAATTTTCTTCCAATGATATCCACTCATATTTATTTGTGGAGCTGTAAACAGTTTCTATCAATCAGCTCCACCCTATCACAACCATTTCTCTCTTTTTCCCTGAATTCCCGAACAAAACTGAATAAAAAAAGATATTTTTGGAGGATTTTTTCAGTGAAGGGGAGGAAAACGCATTCCTGTTTGTTTCGGAGATTATATAAGGGCCCAAAATGATGTCGGCTGCAACGATAAATATTAATCTCTAAGTATGGACTGAATGTATAAAGTGTTGACAAAACTGAATTCCCCACAAGCCCGTTTATGTGCCAAGTCTGGTTGTGCACATCTGTTTGCAGACTTACCAGCCGTTCAACAGATGAATAAAAGATGCCTCTGTTGACGAGTGACAATGAGATGGGGCCATGTTTAATTAATGCGTGAATGCAGCAGTGATTTTGCTCTGTCGTTTTGCGAAACTAGATGAAGTGTTTGATGAACTCATCAACATTTGAGGGAAACAGCTTTTTGTTTCAGAACAGAAAAAAATGACAGTTTGAGCTGAGTGTTGGGAGCCAGGTTAACCATTTTCAATGCTGTCAAACTTGTCGACATGTTGACTAGATAAGTGCTGTTTACTCACCTCTCAACTATGCATGTTTTGTTTCTCCTTCATCAGATGATGTGTCCCTTTTACATTCTGTTAAGAGGAAGCAGCTGTCACTGTGCTTGTTCTTTGTGGGAATTGCAGGTTTGAGAAAGGTCTGATCCTTAATCCACCAGCAAAGGACTGTTTGCACTGTGAGAATGTACACTTAGGGCCCATCCCAATACAACCCATAGCCCTACTGTTTAACTTTATCCCTAAGTTTTGCGTGTTCCCGTGTGGGTAGTGGTGTCTCAATTCCTCTTTGCATATAGGGGTAGTGGACCTTACGAGGGGTAGGGGGTATGAATCTAGCCCTTCAGAGCGAGGGGTTTCAGATGCTTACTTGCTGAGTAAGGGCCAGAGAAAATTCCCCAGAGAGCTTTACATCATTATTTGAATTCTGAATCAAACAACAATGGCGACCCGAGAAAGCAGGAGGACTTGGAGAAGAAAACTTTCAAATGTACATATATATAGATTACACATTTGTTCGTAAAATTAGCCAGACTAGCCATGCTAGCAAGGCTAAAATACTGATGAAAACCTTGCGAAAGCTTCTTGTCAGTTCACAAGAGACAACAGTCGTCAATGGCAACTTCTCTGTTTATTGTTTATTGTTCATTGTGGAGATCCCCATTAGCTCCTACAATCAGTGGTTGCTAGTCTTCCTGGGGTCCCAATTTAAAAAGAAACCAAGGTATGAAATACAAAATTCAAACATTTACAAAATGATTGTTCATGAGATCCATAAAAGCATAAAAAAATTCAAAATTACTTAATTGAAAATAATAATATAGAGTCATCAGAGCAGCCTGGATTTCAGTGCTTGTTTAAAGACTTGCAAACTGGGTATATCTCTTAACTCTTTAGGCAAAATATTCTGCAGTGTTAATTATCCAAATGTTACAAACTTCTCAAACATATTACTTTTTGGCTGATCAACAACTAACATGTGTGGTTGTTTTGTTTATTAATCAACCAAAGCATAATGAATGATACAAAAAACTAAGAAAAGCAGTCACAATTGTTAACTCTATGTTGCTGCTGTTATGGTGAGATGCATGTGCAAACATCACTACGTAGATGCTTACGTGCCTGAACATATATGCATCAAGTGGTGTCCCAATACTTAAGGAAGATTACAAAGCCCTACCCCTTGTGGCTTCAATTCGAGGGTGTAGTGGGAGTGGGTGAGGGCTAGTGCTTGTAAATAGGGGGAACATTGGGATAGGGCCTTAACATCCACTTCATCAGGTCCGCCCTAGTTCCAGGTTTGACCCCTTTTTCCTTCAGAACTGCCTTAATTCTTGGTGTCATAGATCCAACAAGGTGTTGGAAACATTCCTCTGAGATTGTGCTCCATATTTACATGACAGCATCACACAGTTATGCATCCATGGTGAGAATCCCCTATACTCCACATCCCAAAGCTGTTTTGGTGACTGTGGAGGCCGCTGGAGTACAGTGAACTCATCATCATGTTCCAGAAAGCAAATGGAGATGATGTGAGCTTTGTGACATGGTGCATTATCCTGCTGGAAGCATCAGAAGATGCTCTACTGTGGTCATAAAGGGATGGACATGGACAGCAACAATACTCAGGTAGGCTGTGGTGGTTAAACCGCCATGTTGGCCCAAATTCTGAGCATAGCATCTGAATGTGGAGTTGAAATGGAGACTCATCAAACCAGCAACATTTCTCCATCTTCTATTGTCCTCTATTGTGAGTTGTAGCCTCAGTTTCCTGTTCTTAGCTGACATAAGTGGCACCCAGTGTGGTCTTCTGCTGCTGTAACCCATCTGCTTCAAGGCTGGATGTGTTGTGTGTTCAGAGATGTTATTCTGCATATCTTGGTTGGAACCAGTGCTTATCTGACTTCCTGTTGCCTTTCTATCATCTCCAACCAGTCTGTCCATTCTCCTCTGACCTCTGACACCAACAAGACATTCTGGTCCAGACAACTGCTGCTCACTGGATATTTTCTTTTCTTCAGAACATTCTCTGGGAACCCCAGAGATGGTTGTGTGAGAAAATCCCAGACCAACAACCATGCCATGTTCAAAGTCACATAAATCCCCTTACTTCCTCATTCTGATGCTCAGTTTGAACTTCAGCAAGTCGTGTCCACCATGTCTACATGACTAGATGTGATGGGTTGCTGCCATGTGATTGGCTGTGAGTTATTTTCAGCTTCTTTCACTATCATTCACCAAGCAACAAAAACATCCAACTCTGCAGATGGTGTTCCCTCTGCTTCTAGTTTTTGAGATCATTTGCAGAAGGTCTATCATTTAGTCATCTCAGCTCTTGTGAGAGACATCCTACCACCAGTCCTTACCTGGAGGCATGTTTGCCCTTCTACTCCTCACAGCTGCAGTACAACAGAAGGATGAGAAATTCTGTTATCAGCTCATCATGTGACATTTTAAAGACCTCTCTCTCTCTTTTAAGGACAAGTAGGATGTTTATCTTGTTATTTTTATTTGCAACCAACCATGTAAGTCATTGTCTGTGAGCTGCTTTGCTCTCCACTGTTCTTCCATCTGAGCCGGTCTGCAAACAAGAACATTAACGTGATTGTGCAGAGATAGGATGTGTGCATCAGTGTCCACTGCATGCTGGTGTGTGTGCACCAGTTTGATTATGACAACTCTGTTGTAGGAGCTTTTTTAAAAAAAAACATGCCCCATGCATGCTTTGATAAAAGCGGCCCCCAGCAGGCAGCTGCAGTGCATGGTGGGAAGCTTCTAGAGGTTTTAAATGTAATTGAAAAAAACTTATGTGCTGCTTCTGTTTAGTTGTGATGTGTACCTGCAACCCCCCATGTTTGTTCACCTCTAGTGTGTCTGTCGGCAGGAGTGTGCATGCGGTAGGTGGAATAATGAAGTGGATTATGAGTCACCCAGCAGTGTGATGAGGAGGAACGGATCGATGACTACAGTAGATATGAGTAAGAGTACAGCAGAGAAAGAGAGAGAGAACAGTGGTATGTGGTCATTCTGTACAGTGGTATACAGAATGACATTTAATTTTTGGGGAGTAAAGATGTGTAGGAGGCAGGACGGAAAAGGAACAAAACTGAAGAAGACTAAAAGTTAACAAAATGCAGAGAAAATCCAGCTTTTACTTCATTGAACATTCACTATTTCTTTTCATACTGTAACATCTAGTCTCCTTAACCTTTGCCTTGAAAGAAGTTGCTCAAAGGAGGATCAAATATAAAGAGACAGCTTGAAGATAAAGCAGACAGAGATGTAAATTGTGGCAGAGCTCTCTCTTTCGACATCAAATCTACCAAGACGAGCTTTTTAATCAGAGGAACCCAGGAGACACCGACTGAGACGATGCTGACCTGATGATGAAGCAGAAGTCTTCCTCTGCTCATTCTGAGCTTCCCAAAATAAGTCTGCAGTTTATAAAAGGCCATCAGATGTATCTTTTTTAAATTATTTTTTAACTTTCGTCTTTGTATTGGTTTATGTTTAGCTAATGTAGCCGTGCTGTTGTCTATGTGTGTTTGTGGAAGTTTTCTTTCAGGCCTCACTGCAGTTTGAGTATGATTACATTTGCTTATATGAAGGAAGCAGCACCAGGAGGAAAGTTTATGTTCTTTCATTGATCTGCTGCATTTAACACAATTTATTCTGCACTATAATGGAAGAAGTGTCATAAAATACAGGTGAATACCCCCCAAAACAAAGGCAGAGTCAAGGCCTTGAAATCTAATTGGACAACACAGGCATCACCTCAGGTGATTGACAGGTCGCCAGATGACAGAAACATCTTTCCAGACCTGTGGATCCCCAGTATCACTAAACCAGTTTAAAATCAATTTTAATGTGCTTCCCCAACCGGTCGTATTTTAAAAGTATTCACACTTGGCAGCACATTTCTACAAAAGATTCTGTCCCCGTATTACTAATTATGTAAGGCTGTTAACCCAATGTTAGCATGAAACGATAGCAGTGCTAATCTAGTTCTATGCTAGCACCAGATTAGTTTTACTGTAAGACAATGTGGTGAAAGAAACTAATATTTGGTTTTCAGTCAGTAAATTTAGAAACTCAGTTAAGATTTTCACATTGGAGCCAAAAATAAATGATAAAAATGCTCAAAGAGGGGCGGTGATTAGCTCAGTTGGTTGGGCAGCCGCCCCAGGAAAGAGGGCACAGCCCCCCCCAGGGGGGTCGGCCCGGGTTCGATTCCGGGCCCGGTCCCTTTCCTGCATTCCCTCCCCTCTTCCCCTCCCTTTTCTCTCAATACATTCTTATATAAAAAGAAGGCGAGGAAAAAAAAAAATTAAAAAAATAAATGCTCAAAGAAAACCTCAGTATCCACGTTACTTAATGCTGACTAAGCTAGCACGACATGATACATTTAAACAGGAAGCTAGCAAGGCTGCTTGTTGGTTTAAAAGCAGCTGCAGCATGAATACATGATTACAATCACTACAAAAACTCAAACTTTACCAAGTATATTTTTCTAATTTATAGTCAAAATATCTCATCACCCTACAAATAAGACATAATCACCTAAAGAGAAGCATCTCAGTGAGATATAGGAACTTGTTTTAAGACAATGCATCTTATTTCAAGGAAAATTTAATTGTTGCATTGGCAAAATTTTATATTTGTTTATTTATTTTATTAAAAGCTAAATATATATATATTTATTTAGCTTAGTAAAGAAAAAACAAATCTTCCAATAGAACAAGTAAAATTTCGTAATAAGATTTCTTGAAATAAGATGCATGTCTTAAAACAAGTTCCTATATCTCACTGAAATGTTTCTCTTTAGGTGATTTCGTCTTATTTTGAGTGTGATAAGATATTTTGACAAGAAATTAGAAAAAATATTCCCAATAGATTTTGATTTTTTGCAGTGTTTATACTAGAACTAGTCTGGCTTTGTAAAGGAATATATAAGAATGAAGAACTTTTTAGTACAGAAGGCAGATCCATTTCAGGTGGAGACAGACCTCAGCCCCAGTTTCAGCAGCCCGATGACTCCCAAGGTGGAGCTAGCTAAGGATCCACTACCACCAGAGAGTAGACCAGAACTGAACCCCTTCCCCCACCACATCAAGTTCCACACACAACGAGCTGCCTCCTAACACAAGCAACTTACCTTCTATGGAGTTTTCTGCACCTGTTGCAGATATTTCCACTTGCTGATCCCGATTATTAATGTAAAGATGTTTTATTTCTCATGTCTCTTGATGTGACCACAGTCATAACGGCAGTTTTAGTGAGAGAAACACCATCATTTCCTCTCTTACTATACTGTATGTCCCTTACTTTCTGGCAACCCCATGAAGACAAGCCTGTCACTGCTCCAGCCACCTGAACTATGGACTACCTGATGACTGGAAACAGTGTATAGTTATGCTACTCTCACCATTTTATTTCAACATGTTTACCTCGCGCTGATCAGAAAACAGACAGTTTCTGATGAAGCTTTGGTCCTGAAACTGGACCAGGTCCTGGTCCTGGCAATGCGATGTCACACATCATACGTCAGTGGTGGAGAAGGTGTTGTTGGTGCCGCAGCATCAGAACCAGTTCCTGGAGACGGGTTCTGTCGTTGTGATTCCTGCAGAGCCCCCAGAGCTCAGTGGAAAGTAAATGTTGCATAAGCAGCTCAACACTGAACATCTTGATCATCAAACATCAGATGAACTCAACCAGAGGCTTCTTCATCTAAAACTGAAAGTTATTCCTTAGCTTTGATTTTCTCCTGTTAGGCCCGTGTGTGGGTGTGTGTGTGTGTGTGTGTGTGTGTGTGTGTGTGTGTGTTTTGGAAGCTTTGACTGGTATGAGAAGCTGAGGACAGGACAGGCGAGTCTTTGCTGGACATGGTGAATGAGAACAGACTGTGTGAAGAAGCTGGCAGCAGCAGGCGGCCTTCTCTTCATCCCTTCCTCTGGAACTGTTGGCTGTCTGGGATTCTTTCTGTGGGTCTCCAAATCTCATGATCACCCGTCTTCCTTTTTATTTTGTTTGTTTGTTTCTCTTTGTTGTGTTGTTTTTTGTGTGTCTTTCTGTTTCCTTCCATCAAATCCTAAATTTAAACAGGAAATCTAAGGCTTCTAAGGGGGTTTTATTACTTTTTACCCTTATTTATTGGTTTTGTGGTTTTTCAATTGTTTATTATTTCATATTTTCCTATCATCTTTTAATCCCTACTGTTTTTGCATTCATTGATTTTTTTTTTTTTTTTTTTTTTTTTTGCCAAAAAAGACATTTAACGCACAAATTTATTTCAATCAACAAGATCTCAAAGCAAACTCACTAAACTGAATCAACTGAGCCAGAAGCTTCTTTCTGTAAAGCTGCTTAACGGTGATCTTTACCAGAAACTGTTCTAGCTTATAAAGCAAAAAATAAAAAAAGACAAAAAAATAAAAATACTTTCTTAATATATCGATGAACACTAATCAGGTAATGGATTTGTGATTTACACTAATAAATATCAAACTACACGCTACTGTAAAGCTCAGTGGTTTCGAAATTTTTCAACCACAACCCCCAAGATAAGATACATTGGTGTTCTTTAACCCCCCCCCCCCCCCCCCCCCATCCTGTGGACAGACTCTTAATATAAGGCTTTGAACCTGTCAGAATCGTCATAAATTAGAAAGAAAAAAGTGGATTTTGGTGGATTAGGTTAACAGCTGTGAAAAAGCACCCAAAATCTGAAATTTAGCTTTTCTCACTAAGATAGGTTTTTTAAAATCGTTTCTGCAATAAGTTTGTTTCTGGACACCCAATCTTATATATTCGAGATGTAAACCTTGAAAACCATCAAAAACTTCATAAAAGAGTAGGATCAGTGTCTTTTGGTGGATTTGGTTTAACACAGTGACAAGGCACCTATGCCCAAAATCAGCTTGCTGAAATAATGCCAAATTGGCAATTTTTTAATATGGTATTAGAAATAACTTGGTTATTTGTACAAAGATTTTTTTGTGTTAATTTCACAGATTAATCTCTTTTGCAATAACACATTAATTTTGATAGCTCTATAAACCGAACATTTCTTTGACAAATTTGCTCTCTATTTTTCTTTCTTTTTTTTTTCAATAATCTGGTGACCTCCTGACATTATCCCGAGACCCACATGGGGGTCCTGACCCCAGTTTAGAAACCACTGCTATAGCTCATTCACATATCATTTTTCCTGTTAAAAATAAGTCCAAGTCTAATGCACGGCAGGTCACACAAGTCAAACCTTCAAAATACTGAGTTTCCAACAGTTGCAGTCTGTCAAATTCATTTAGTCCATAAATTTTGGGATATTTAACCCAAATTTATGTACAGTTTCTTCAAATGCAAGTCAACTTTATTGCCTTCTGTCAGATCATGACTCATGAGTTTTAACTAATGTTCTGGACAGTTTTTGTCTGTTTATATCACTGTTGAGCATTACTGTTGTGTTCACATTCAAGAAAGGATCAGAGGATATTTCACCAAGCTCAAATCCGATGTGGGATCAACAGCATTTGGCTGTGAAAATCCAATAATCTACCAAATACTTGCTGGATTACAGAGTCACATTTCTGATCACCCTCTTCCTGGACGAACTGGCTTTACATGCAGGAGGTTGACTGAGGGGCTGTTGGCGAAGCTGTGTTGTCCTTGTTTTTTCTATCCCCAAACTCATGAATCAATACATCAGATACGACTGTGGAAATGATTAAAAAAAACAATAATATATATATATATATATATATATATATATATATATATTTTTTTTTTTTTTTTTTTTCGTGGCAAACACTCACACTTGTTAAATTTACACGTGTTGTATACCTGTGTCACCAAGTTCCATAAAACCTAAATGAAAAAGAAGTGTTTCCTACTGAAATGTTGGTTTAATGCAGGTAATCTTCTGGCTCCAGGAACACACCAGAAGCCTAAAGAAAAAAAAATTTTAAACCTAAAAAATTTTTTCTGTTTTGGGGAAAAAATAAAATGGGGGGGGCGGGGGGGGAGAAGAAAAGAGAGTAAGATTCCGGGGGGGGGGGGGAATGGGGGCAAAAGAGGGAAAAAAACGGCGGGGGTAGAAGAAGGGAAAAGAAAGAGAGAAAAAAGGGGGAGAGAGAGAAAAAAAAAGGAGAGGGAGGGAAAAAAGAGAAGAAAAAAAGGCTTTCGGGGGGGGAGTACAGAAGGAGACAAGAGGATGGAGTTAGCTGCCGTGGGGGGGGGGGGCAGAGCGGTTGAAGGATAACTTTCTTTTTTTCAACCTGGACCTTATTTCTAGGAGTTTATACGTGCATTTACTCACCGGTAAACTTTCTGTATCACTTTGACTCCTTTGGAAGATATTACGTTGAGTCGCCCTTGGGCGTTCATCTGTATAATGACAGAGACGGGGCCTCGCTGTAAGACATCATCTGCTGCAAAAACGTCTTCATTTTCAAGCAGGCATTGACTGATTAATTGATTGATTGATTGGTTGATTGATTGATTGATTGATTGATATGTATTGTTTTATTGTTGGCAAAAAAGAAAAGAAAAGCAAGAAAGCCCACTACAATATTGAATTTCCTTTCTGAGATTAATAAAGTATTTTTCCATTTCATTTCATTTAAATCAGGCAGAGTAAAACTAAATTTTTCCAGGGCTCCTCAGATTTTCATAACAATAAAGTCAAACATATTTTCTCTAAAGTAAGATTATGTTTACTTATTTCTTCATTGCTTGTTATCAGTAAAGCAGCTGGTATCTCACATAACTGTATGCCCACAAAAACTATATTAAACAGCTTTTTTTTATTATAGGTAAGATGAAGAATCATTATGCAATGTTTAATTTAGTTTATTAACTCTAATGTTAATGTTATATCACATTACTACATCATCAGGAACACTTACTTGATAATATATCGAGTTTATATAATTTTGATCCTCTAATCTGAATTTAAACATATTTTAAATCCATTTTTATTGCAGCTGACAGAGCAGTCCGGTAGGATTAGGTTTCTCATTCCTTTCTGCCTCCCTGAAGCAACCAGCTTCTGTTCGTCAGCTAAATGCTTCACTTTTATCCAACTCTCTTCCATTTATATTCATCCAGCACGTTCTAGTAATAGTCTTTAATTTATTAACAGGTGGGATTTTAGGTTGTTATGGCAACAGGAAACTTAATGACTCAGATTAAATGGTTGATGTCCGTTTATATAAACAAGATTTCAATGAAAAAAATATTGGACTAATTTTGATGGTGAGTTTTCTGATTGCAGAAGCTCTTATCATTTTTGTCACGTATTATCGTTTTCAAATAGAACTCTAAATAAACCAGGTCCCATCTGAAGATTTAATCCCAACACTGTTGTGTTTCAGAGTGGCAGAAAATGAAACTGCATCAGTCAAAAGTGCAGAATAAAGGGCCTTTTTTTTCATCAATATTGTGCAAAAAGTAAAAAGCAAAAGTGCAGTTGTGCAGTGGACAGATGTGACAGACGGAAGCAAAGAAATAAGAATTATAACTCACGTTGTTAAAAGAATGGATCATTTTACTGACTGCATTGCTGAACAAATTGTGTGTGTACAGATGCTCCATACACATAATAATAATAATAATAATAATAATAATAATTACTACAGATGTTTGATATTGGCATTTCTACTGATATCCAATATACCGATATGGTCGAACACTTAATTTCCAAAATCAACCAATACTTACCTATGCCAACCTGTCCTCCAAAGTGCAAAAATGTGATCTATATTTAAGCTTTTGCTTAAAAAAAAAGTGCTAAAAGCGACCCCTAGTGGCAGTTATGTGACTGCAAAGTTTCTCCCTGGCATGACCAAAAGAAAAATGGCCACTGTCCCTTCAATCTTCGTTAGAAATTTATATTTTCTAAGATAGATTGTGGCGTCACTTTTGTTTTGATAACTTCTCTGGCAATAAATAAACACTTTATTTCCACAATATCCATTTGGTTTATGTAAACAATCCAAAGTTTTTTGGGGGATTTTTTTGTGTTTTTTTTGTTTTTATGTGGAAGAAAGGGATAAAAAGGGACATTTGCGGGGTGTTGCGGTGTTGCGGTGTTCCACAATAACAAGGACTTTTCTACATGCTGGACCGCTGCTAATGAAACAGGATCTCACCAGATTTAATAGAACAGCATCTCACAAGATTTTGTCAGTAAAAATGTGGGTTTAAAAAAATAACAGATACTTTCTGATATTACATTTTAATGCCGATATTGGCTGATAATATTGGGCATCTCTAATCATAATGAGAAGAAGAAGAAGAATAAGAATACGAAGAAGAAGAAGAAGAAGAAGAAGAAGAAAGCCTTTTACATGTTGTGGAAGAGTATTTCCAGTATCACCTCCTCTCCTCCACATCCTGCCTGATGAAGACGACGACGTTGACCACGCTTGCCGTCGCTGTCTAACTCCATCACGGCTGGCTCGTCATGGCCTCTGAATGCTTCTCAGTCTTTGACACAATGTCAGTCTTTGATGACCTGTGATTGAGAAGAGGTTCTGGGAGCCTTCAGTAAAGTTAGAGGCAGTAAAGGCCACAGAATGACAAAACAGCCACAGAGTGGTGGCCTGGCATTGCTAACCTTTACTCAGCCTCATCCAATTTGACAAAAATAGAAAGAAAAAGAAAAAGGAGGAGAGGGAAAGAGCAAAGTGCTCCATCTGGATGAGCAACCTTTTCTCCAGCCACCACTCGGTTGCCTTATGGAGTGATGTGAGTGTGTTGTGTGCAGCAGGTATTTATTGTGAGTGTGCCCGGAGATGGTAGATGCTGGACATCTGTGTGTGTGTGTGTTTGGATGTGTGGACAGTAATAGGATGAAGGAAAGGAAGTTGTGATCTTTCAGCATTATGCAAGACAACATATGGAGCTACCTTTAGAGCTGAGAGCTGCATGTGTGTGTGGCTGAGATAGTGCAGGAGGCGTGCTGACATTTTCAGCCAACCTGTTTATGACTGGAGGTGACGGACAGCCACGCGGCGACATCACCTCCTGGATGGCCGGGGCCTCATTACAGCAGGAACACTGTCAGTATGAGCAGGGAAGGGATGTTCTGTTTTCTTGGTCTTAGATTTCCTCTAAGCTAATGGGGAGCTGGTAGTTAGCCTCTGCCTGGAAAATCCCAATAGAAATAGCAAATTTTCCTGATGGAAACTTTGTAAATAAAGAATGAATAGGGAGTCAATAACAGCCTTTTCATAACGAGTCATGATGCTGTTGAGCTTGTTTGGAAACATGAAGCAAACATAACTTAAAAACAAGGCTGCAGGCTTTTCTTTTAATAACCTGCATGGCCTGGTCCCAGTGGATGCTCCAGTGATAAAAGGGTTGGTGCACTTCATTTTCTGACAGCATATCGCTCTCTCTCTGTCATCGTGTGGTCTGATTTTCAGCAGGTTTTCCAGCCGTATTAATGCAAATGAGCGGCGGTGACATGTGTAGGCTGGGGAGCAGCGGCTCAGCAGAGGCCCATCCCAGTCTCAGCTCATATAAAGACGGCATGTTCTGCCTCTTCTCCCTGTGATGTGGTGGAGCAGCGGGGCCGGCTGAACAATACACGGCTACAAAACCACCTGAGTGCTTTTCCTATGCAACAAAACCATGCTGCTCAGACGCAGTTCTAAAAGCCACCATGTCTCTATATCTTATTCATTTAGCTTCATTTGTACTTTACCAATTCATGACACAGTCATCTTACGGCACTCTTAAAGACAAAGTCCAGTTTAATCCAATTCATTATAATCCAATTTATAATCCAATAAAAGCAAATCCACCACATTAGTCTCATTTATAATAACTGTGTTCATATAAACCAGGAAAGAAATAACGTCCTCGCCAAGGAAGCATATGGATTGGATCAAATCTTCTCTCTGATTCTGTCCAACATCCTGAGCTGCAGGAACAAACAGTGAAGACCTCCATCAAAATCAGAACCAGGGAGGAAAACCTCCAGCAGAAAACAGGAAGTAAAACTTCCATAGAACCAGAGAACCAGGAAGGAAAACCTCCATCAAAACCACAACCAGGGAAGAAAACCTCTATCGGAACAAAAAACAGGAAGTAAAACCCACAATGGAACCAGAAGCGAGAAGGAAGACATCTATCAGGCACAGAACCAGGAAACAAAACCAGCATTGGAACCAGGAAGAGGAAGGAAAACCTCCATCAGAACCAGAAAGAGGAAGTAAAACCTCCATCAGAACCAGAACCAGGGAGGAAAACCTCCATTGGAACCAGGAACCAGGAAGGAAAACCCCCAACAGAACCAGAAACGGGAAGTAAAACCTCCATTGGAACCAGAACCAGGGAGGAAAACCTCCATCAGAACCAGAACCAACAAGGAAAACCTCCATCAGAACCAGGACAAAGTAGGAAAACCTCCATCAGAACCAGAAACCGGAAGTACAACGTTCATTGGAACCACAACCAGGGAGGAGGAAACCTCCATTGAAACAAGAATCAGGAAGGAAAACGTCCATCAGAACCAGAAACTGGAAGTAAAACCTCCACAGAACCACAAACCAGGAAGGAAAACCTCCATCAGAACCAGAACCAAGAAGGAAAGCCTCCATTGGAGCCAGAAACCAGGAAGGAAATCCTCCACTGGGACCAGGATAGAGAAGGAAAATCTCGATTTGAACTAGAAACAGCAGGTAAAACCTCCATCTGACGCAGGAAGGGAGGCCACCAGCCTGGACCAGTTGAGTTTTACTTCAGGTGCATTAATCAACCTGCAACATTGAGGCCACATGTAACTAGATCTTTATGGCTCATTTTATCCAGGTGGAGCATTTGATCCGTCTAACCTGAACTAACTGTGACTGACAGCAGAGCTGAAAAAAGAGAAAGTGTTTTGAGAGCAGATGGTGCTCCGCTGTCACACATCCACGCTGCTCCACAAACTTCCTCTGAGCTCAGACATTATCTAACCAAAGACGCGTCGAGCACGAAACCTTCCGCGCTCTACTTTTTCTCCAGCCGAGGTTTCCTTTCACCCTGTGTGACTGCATTACTTTTTCATCCCTCCTACCATTTTTGGACCTCCATCTTTATTTTATCATCCATCTCCAGGACCGAATGTGTCTGAGCTCGCTCTGATTTTGCATGCACGCTTTCTGCTTTCTTTCTGAGTGCTCTGTTCCTCCCCATTTCCCTCTTTTCTCTTTTCTGCTTCCTCCTTTTTCAGCACCTCCCACATTCTTTTCTCACATTGTCATCCACCTCTATCACTTCTTCTCTCTTCCCAGCTCTCTCTCTCTCTAAAATGTCTTGCTTTTCGGTCGACTTGGTGTTTTTGCCACTCTGTTTCATCTCTGACTCTCTGGGGTGCACTTCTCCCTGTATGTTAATAGTGTTCCTGCGCTAAAAACAGAAGCTGCTTACCCATTCACATCAGGACTCAACACATGCATGCATAAACACACACACACAGACAGCTCTTTTTTCCTTTTCTGCTATGGTGTATCTCACCAAAAACAGCTTCACATCCTCTCTTCCTGCTGAGATTTACCTTCTTTGTCTTTCTAGTACAGCTTTTTTATTTACTAGCTGCTGTTAAGACAGAAGTAAAACTGCTTGCTGCTATTATTAAGGACAGAAGTCCAACTTAGCTAACAGGGTTTTTAAACATGTTTTTTTGTTTTTACTTTTGAACTTTTGTGCTATCACTTAGGGTGCATTCACATTCTGGCAGTTTGGTCTGCTTTAAACGGATTCCACAGTTAGTCCCTTTCATTTGCTGCAGTCTGAACACCAACCGAAATCTGGTGCGCACCAAAGAAGCGGACTCTGGTCCGCCTGAAAGCCGGGGGTCTCGGTTCACTTGCAAACAGACTATTAGACAATCCACACTGATAAAAACTCAAATCTTAGCAAGTATGTTTTTCTCATTTCTAGCAAAAGTATCTCATCACCCTCAAAATAAGACAAAGTTACTAGTTACTTAAAGAGAAACATTTCAGTAAGATGTAAGATCTTGTTTTAAGGCAATGAATCTTATTTCAAAAATCTTATCAAGAAAATTTTGCTCATTCCAGTGGCAGAATTTTTGGTTTATTGAAAGCAAAAAAATCTTGGCCACTCTTAAAATAAGTTAAAAAAAATATAATTTTTTAACTTATTTGAAGAATTCTGCCGATGGGACAGGGGATCCCAATAATTGCAGTTTGACACACCTGTGCTCATTACTGTACCAGTGTGACTATATATCTGTGCAGAAATGAGATCCTGACACCACCACCAGTTTCTACGAGCAACAGAGTCATTCAAGAGGTTCAGTTACTGATTGGACTAAATCTTTCAAAGACTTTTCTGCAAAATTGCATATAGCAGACCAAATGGTCATGGTTCTGTTGTGATTATACGCCTGCTTTTCTGTATTCCAGCAGGTTTGTACTGTATTTATAGGTAATGTAATTGTAATTATGCTGATATCCTTCATTAAGCATTAAAATACCAAAATGAAACAGAGATCCCGTGGAAAGTAAAGCTATAAACTGCATATTTGCTATGGAAAATACTGTATTTTTATGACACAGTTACTTTACTGTATATTTCTGGCACCCCAGCTGCTAGAATATTACCCTTTTTTCCCCTTTTTAAATTTTTTTTTACAGTCTCTGCTCTACTGTGTGTCCACCTCTTGCAAACAAATTGCTGAGTACATTTCCTTTGCTAAATGCTTGCATACATGCAGTATGTGCAAAGCAATACATCACAGGGTTTTTAATGTTTTCACCTGTTCACCTGATATCTTTTATATTTTAAATACTATTGTCAGCAGTTTTAACAGGGAAATTATAATGCACTGATTTTGTTTTGTAACCCTAACAAATGGCTTTTGTTTCCCTCCAGAGTTTAAAAGCTGCTAGAAATCTGTTGTACATGACAAATGCCTGCGATTGATTTATACATAACAAAATAACACTGCTGTGTGCTAATATATGAGAGTTCTCATATCAAGCTTTATTTGCATTTCCCATTCTTTACACCTCCCATGTTTTGGCAGCCATACGTTGTTATTTCCCTGAGTCTCAGAGTAATAAAAATTACCAGCAGCGCTAGCATCCTATAGCTTGCTCTTTTTCCCTTCCTGCCTGACAGATGGGGGGTATCAGGGTTAAACTGATTAGCTTTACACAGACACCACAGTATCTTTACCACTTATCAGAAATTCCAAAAGCTGTTAAAATACCAAACAAGAGCATTGCAGCTTAAATATCTCAAACTGGGAAGTGACTTAAAGCACTGCCTTAACAGCTATAAAAGAATGTCTTTGTTTGGGTCTGAAGGTAATACTGCTAAAATATGTCATATAAAAATAAAGGCCTGTTTTTTTTTCTTCGTTAATGGCATGAAAAGTAAGAAGCCTGCTGCTTTTCATCTGCTTTAGCATCAGGTCTGACACTGAAAATGAACTAAAGGACAAAAGCAAAACCATAAGAACATTTTGGGCAGAGACATTATCATGAAAAAATGCAGAAAACACAAAGAAAGTCTGAACATAAATCAGTAAAGAATTCACTTTTCCTTAAACAAACCATAACCAGACACGGCGCTTATCCTCAGTTCAGTTCGCTTTCATTTGTTGCAGCGATGATTCACAGCGAAGTTGTCTCAAGGTACTTTTACAGACAGTTTGACTCATCGTCCAGTTATGATCCAGTTAAAGCAAATGCATTCCACGATTCACATCCGTCCAATGTATCATAAATGTGTTTGGATAAACCAGCTCATAAAAAAGGACAGCGGCAAATCGCATGATCATCCTGGACTAGTTGGTGGAGCAGACAGGAAAGAGGGGTCAGTTTTTGTGTTAACGCAGAGCAGTGGAGACTGACACAGATACACACCGTTACACTGAGATCTGGTCCTGAGGGCCACGCTTTGCTCCGATGCCACAGGATCTTTGTAAAATGTAAAACAAAAGCAGCTGTGCTGCTGTTGACTGATGATTTCTCTCTCCTCACCCATGACCTGTAATGTTTTTGTCTTCCTCGACTTCGTAGACAGATGATGGCCTGTTACATGATAACATGACATCCTTCTGTTTTATGTTGATGTCATTTCCAACAAAGCGCACCCTACCTCGCTCTTTGTGCTTAATTGTTATCTCATTAGGTTGACTGTCAGGTGCTCTGATTGTTTTGTGTCTTTCACTCTTTATTTTCCCATTTGATGACATTCCAGTGTAATTTTCTGTGCATTCTGCGGCGGAACACTTGATAATGTAGCAGCAGTCAAGGTCTAATCATTTTTTACATTTTCCTAATTACAGGCCATTATGTATTCACTCCACAAAGCTAGAATAGCTGGAGTAAGAGTTTAATCACATCCACACCCACACAGAGCAATCCTCCCCTCTCCCTCATTGCCTTCCACCCGGCAGAAGGAGGTAATCCATACCAGCTTGTCCTGCAGGCAAATCTGTTAGGGCAGCAACACAAATTAACACATGTTTTTGTTTGTGCAAAACAAGACGTATGAACTGCAGCTCGTTTCATTTTTGAGGTTGACACCATAATTTGATTTGTGCAAGGAGGTGGGAAGGAAAGCAGAGAGGAAATGGGGGAGTTTTATAGACATGGAAACAGAGATTGGAGATCAACACTACTGGGGATGAATGAATGGATGAATGGGGGTTAACCATTAAAGTGCCCCTGGCATGAAATTAGCTTTTTTTGAGGTTTTTGATCATATATTTCAGTTTCCCCAGCCTGCCTATGTCCCCGAAATGGTTAAATTATAGATTCGCGTTTCCTTTTTCCTTGGGTGTGTCTGTCTACATGGCAAAGTTAGCATTCACAAATGGGCTGATTGGCAGTTCGGTATATTTTACTCCTCGTGCAGCTTGTGACGCTATTGACTTCCAGTGAATTACCCACCTCCCCCGAACTACACTTTCCAGGTCCCTCCCTCCGACATCTACGACAACAAACAGACATCATGGCGTCCAGTTGGTATCAGAACTGCTCTGTACCTGGCGTACGAAGGACGAAAGCAATCTTTCTGTCTTCCCCACTGAAAAGATTGTGGATGGATTTCATTTCTGCAGGAATGTGCCGACCGAACTACCAGAAAATCTCCCTGCAGCTCCGTCTCCTCCTCAGGAGGTTAGAACGGCTTCCAGCCACCACGAAGAAACACAAAGTTTCTAATAAATGTTTCTCATCATGTTCGTGTCTTTTATCTCTGAGGGAAACTGATGTTTGTGATGATTCCAGTTTATAATTCTTTCCGTTGTGCGCGAGTGTTTGGCTGCGGACGCGAGTTTGCAATCAGGTCTTCATCATCATCATCATCATCACTGTTTCTGTACCGCTCCGGTCAGATGAAGACAGATCTAACATGCTGAACTAGTGTAATATATCTTTAGTATTAACTATTAACTGAATTTGGGTCATGGGGGAAGTAAATAATTCAGGGAAACTTGTTGCTGGAATATGATGCTGTTTTCTTCTTAAACTGAAACCGGCCACCAAACGTCCTGTATAGATCCAAAGAGAACTTCTTCAAGCCTGATGTGCAGCTGCGTTCAACAACAACAGAACAGTTCAACAGAACACAGCAACCCTTTTTTTTTACTGAAACATACGTGTGTGGAGAGGCACATGTCTGCAGGTTACTGCTGAGTGTATGGGCGAATGTCTCCAGGTATCTCCGTATCACTCCGCCTCCTCTCCGCCAGAACACCATGACAACAGAAGAACATGGTAACAAGCGTGCCTTCTGGTCCCACCCACCAAACCTCGGTCATTGTACGCCAGTGCTAACAGTGGTGCTAACCAGTAGCGCCTGCTATTCTATGACAAGACTGAGTTACAGCAAACGATCCTTTCATACAGTAATGAGGTACTTGGAGTCTGACTGAAAAGGGACCAAAAGTTGCCAGGAATTTCATGCCACTGGCACTTTAAATATTTAGAGCTTTTTCTCCTTTAACAGGCCTGTAAATCTGACCTAGTTCAAAATCAGATAACATTTATCTGTCTTTTTTATTTCAAATCATTTCTTACCCTTTAACATTCTCAGACAAGAAGGAAAATGCAGGTCTTTGAAATCACGATAATGAATTTAAGTGGCTTATGTTTCTTCTGTGATCGTGCATGAATCAGGTTGATTCCACTTGTTTAGAAAGAAAAATGAATATGCAAATTTTTGTGATGACTGAAAATGTCTGAAATTGAAATAGAAAGACATGTAATTGAGTTTGTTAACCATGGAAAGTTACATCCGTTCAAAAGGCTCCAGAAAGCACTACTGCCTCACTGATCTGTGGCAATATGATGCGAACAAATGTCTTAACACGACTTGCAACCCTCCACAAAACCCAGCAGAACAGTTAAAAAAGTGAAACTGGGTGGGTTTGAAGTCTAGGATGTCATTTGAATGAAATAATTTTACATTTCCAAGGTGAACATTATGGGCTCCACTACTTCCTGAACTGAAACATACAGAATGTAACTTTTCAAACTTAAAAATATGATTTTCTGACTCGTTTTGATGGCACACTAACATTCATTATGCACATTTCTCAAGAATGAGTCGGGGAGGTCAGAAATAGAAGGGTGATAATTCTCTGACATAGTTCTGTGTAGTGTGTTATTAGCTGATATCTTTTGGGGTTAACATGTTTTAATTATTCAGTATCAACATTGTCAAAATCTGGTTTACAGAGCAATGCACGTATGAAATTTTCTCCCAAAACATTTTATATAGCAAAATATTATGATTTTAAACAGTCACTAAGAGAATATTACTTGCAAGTGTTTAGTGTTCTCTGGTGTGTAATGATCTATGGGGATTTAGCACAGACAAATTTATTCTATATATTCTTGTCAACATCCAAAGTTTCTCAAATATATTATTACAAATTTAATCAGAGCCTGTTAAATAATTTTATTTATTACACATTTATTTTGATTTCACTCTGTGTTTGTTTATTTAAATTCTGTTAATTGTTAATGTGTGATTTCTTTCAGTTGATGTGCATTGTGACATGTTACGTTCGTGACATTTTTTATATGTGATGCGTGAATCTGTATTTTTGTAATAATAATAATAATGATTATTATTGTTCTTATTATTATGATTAGCAGTAGTAGTAGTATGCATTAATTATTCTTAAACAATACAATACATTTTATTTCTGGGCACCTTTCATGACACTCAAGGTCACCTTACATTTAAAGATACATAAGATTAAGTTAAGTCACAATACACTGAAATAGTAAAATATCATGTAAACTGTGCAGACAGGAAGAATAGCTGCTGCTTTGCAAAAGCTAATTGGGATCTTAAATTAGCAAACAAACAAACATTTGTTTAGATGCATGTTGTCAATGAGGAAGTGTCTGATCTTCCTACATACTGCTGGAAATCAATTGCAGCCTCTGGGTACCATTTATTTTCTGAGTGTACTTTTCTAGCATCCTGTACTTTTGTAGCTTAAAAAAATTTTTTTAAAGAGACATTTTCTTCCCATTTTTTGCAAGCTGACACATTTCTCTGAACAAAATTACTGAGATATGCTTGGGTCAAAATACCCCACAGGTACAGCACAACAGCCCCCATTTCAACCATAACTTCATTCCTCTGTTCATTGCAGAACATACAGAGTACAAAACACACTCACACAAAATCACAACAAAGCCTGGAGATCGTATGAATAAAGACCATTGGTTGGGAGTTATAAGCTAATTTTGCAAATAAAGCATCTAAAATAATAATGAAATAGCGTAATTGTTTCAGTTTTCATGAAGCAGTGTGTGTGTGTGTGTGTGTGTGTAATGCAACTGTGCAAATCTGACACACTGGATAACTTTTAAAGAAGAGCTTCAAATGAAATGACTGCAGATGCATACAGTAGTTGTCTCCTCCTTTAACATACATCCCATTTAATATTATTGCACTTAGACCAACATTATTGTTTCAGCTGTGCCATTTGTGTGACCTCTAAAGCAGAGATGCATGTTAATGTGTCATAAAACTAATGCATGATTGATGAGGTTGAAGTCAAAAGTTGACGACAGGGTTCGTACGACACGGAGCTCAGCTTCTTTCCCCTCTGTTATGTTGCAGAATGCCGCTGTAACTGCATTCGTCTCGCTGAAATATTCCATTTTTTTATGAGTCCACTGTCACGTGTAAAAAGATTTCATGAGATGAAACATCCTGCCTTTCCCCCCAGTTATGAAACGGTGACAGCCATTTTGCTGTTGACACACATTTAAAACTGTCAGCATGCAAACGAGGCAAGCCTGAAAACGAGAGCTGGCTCTGTTTGTCCCCTTGTGCTGTCTAAACACAGGCTGAATGAGTGAACATCCTGTAGCTCTATATTCATTATTTCCAGTGAGAAACGATGTGTGCCTCATCAGCATTTTCCCCAGCCGGTTGCCCTCGGCGTGCCGTTGTCTGCAGTGTCGTCGTATGCATGGTGCAGATATAGATGGAGCTCTGCTGATGCTCTGTAAATATTTGGAGCTGCTTTTGCACCATTTGTCTTCAGCAGATGCATAGAGACTGGAGGAGCAGGGATGCTGTGTTTCTGGTGTAACCGTCCAGTGTTTTGCACGTTTCAAACAAGATCCTGCTGGAAATATTTACTCATTTATCTCATCCATCACATAAAGTGCAGAAGCTTGCTTTAGTTTTTACAATTAACCTGTAAAAGAACAGTAATGACAAAAATAGTAATAAAACTAGGGTGTTTGACACCGCCAGGAGGAAATAAATGATGCAAAGATGCCAAAAAGCATCCAACGTTTTTAAGAAACTTTAAGAAAATATTTGCTTTATTCCATGTTTTTCTTATCACAATGCAGCAAATTATAACTTAAAGCAACACTTACCAATGTTCCATTGTTGCACTATTTTTTTTAGTAGGGTAAAATGCCATGAATGATGTAATGGAACTCTGAAATACAAGACAGTCCCACCATTAATAAAAATTAAATATTATCCCAATCTCTAAATTTTCAATGAAAACTCCAACCAATCCTTGCAGCGTGACCCCCGCCTAGGACTGGCTGAGGGACCTGCCCGTCAGACCTTTGCTTCCGCATTAGGAGGTGGTGGGAGTAGGGGGTCTTTGGAGTGAGGCGGGACTGTTAATATTCAAATAATTTTGCTGTGCTTTCTGAAATACAAGATTGGTAAGGGTTGCTTTAAGGAAAGAGAGAACCATTATAGAGAAAATACAGGTTAATACTGTAAAGCGGTGTTGTTCTGTCATTTCAGCATACATTAACATCCAAGATCAGCATACATGGTCTGTGTTTAACTGCGGCAAGCCACTGTAAACATGGTTGGTGCTGTGCTTACCTTAATTCCCCGGCGATCGAATCGGTGTCGCCTACCACTTATCTCTTGTCTCACGTCGTCCCCTTTATTTCCACAGAAAGAATATACTGTAGTTCATATCTTTGCGGTCACCAGACGCCAACAGGAGGCTGCAGAGCGGCTGTTGTGAGTCGGCATCCAGTTTTACACATGACTGTACAAATCCAGGCCCATCACTTGTGTTTCTTTACAGGAAACCAGTGAAACTTTTCTCCCCATCTAAGAGAGTTCTCCATTTGTTGACTGGAACAGTCAAACACAGCAACTGCCTGGCATCATTTTAATTAACTCCATTAAGACCAGTCTCTATTCTATTACAATGGACTTGCAAAGCTTTCAAACCGTCGAGGGAAGTTGCGAGCATGCATGAGTGACCTATGTTAAAATTACAAAAAAGGGTCCATTAGCGGAGCCAGTAGCTTGACCAGAAACAGAGGAGAAATACAAACTAGACTTGAATTTGGCAGATGGTAGTCCTTCTAGATCTGGTTCTGATAGTGGTTTTACTGGTTCTAGTCTCAGGCTAACATACTGCACTATACAGCTTTTCCATCTGGGACATGACGTGCTGTCGCAGCCAAGTTTCGGTTTTGCACTGTCACATGCTAGCAAACAGATTAAGATACGCACCGTGGCAGAGTCTGCAAAGAAACACAAGAAAACATTATCAGAGGATGAGACGAAAAGAAAGAGAGGAAGGGACAGAGCAAGAGACAAGACATGAGTCAAGACTTTTGTCTTTAACTAAGCGGAGTAATCTCACAGTTCAGGTAGGGTGGTAAATGGACAGTTCTTATGTATCGCGTGTCCGGTCAGACTGACCACTCAAAGCACTTTACATGTCACAGTCACTCATTCACACCAATGTGGGCTTCAGTGTCTTGCCCATGGATGGATGCCTATTTAGCCGTCGATAGTAGGGATGTAAGAAAATATAGATACACTGAAATATCACAATATTTTATGTTGCA
This sequence comes from Atherinomorus stipes, assembly GCA_023101725.1. Lineage (NCBI taxonomy): Eukaryota > Metazoa > Chordata > Actinopteri > Atheriniformes > Atherinidae > Atherinomorus > Atherinomorus stipes. The sequence goes on from JALJCO010000491.1 coordinate 132,239, forward strand.
GTATTGTTTCGATATTAAAAGCGCTGTGGGGTTATTTTTACTTACAAATATTTTGTGAGATCTCATCATTACATTACTAGATCTTGTTCAATTAGCACTCTAGCATAAAATCAATGCTTTAGCACTGATCTTACAGTATGTGCAATCCACTGTGCACGTTTACATTACATTTACACACAGTGGAAAGTACAAACTAAAATGTCTTTCCAGGTTTTTATAGACTTGCCAGTTGTTTGAGATTATAATGCACTGACGCAAATGTGCATTTTTCATATGCACCAAAGTGCATTTTCATATACTCCTCTAAGAAGAACCACGGTGCACTTTGTTTTACCGTTTTATTTATTTATTTTTTTTAATTTATTTATTTAAGGCAATATTTTTTCATAGTTCATAGAATAGAAGAAGATGGTCACTTACATAGCCGATCAATAACTAATAACAATAAAATAATAACAAAGTTATGGTCATCGCAATGTAACAAAACAATAATATTCGGCATGGCTGAAAGGGGGTGGGAAGAAGCAAACTCATTAAATCCCACCCCCATTTCTCCACTTAAATCACAGAAATCATACTTCTTTCAAAACCAATAGGAAGAGCAAACTACTGACCACAATTGGAGCAATAAACTATAGAAGAACAGGAATTTGTACAAAATAATTCATGCTACTAGGACCATAGCGGCGTTACCATAGGCAACAAAAAACCATAACATTGCAACAATAATTCCATACCAACAATGGTAGCACATATTAACAATAATTGAACGGAGACAATAATTCACAATGATAACGGACAATATACCTACAATGGTAACAAACAAAAAAGTACCATTAGAACTGATATAGATTTAAGACCCATTCTCTATATATTGTGACTAAACCATATGTTTATCTAACAGTGTACATTCATGAATATTTTGACATTGCTTGTGTCGTATTTCACATGAATTGTCATTCATGTGAAACTGGTTGACAATATTTTGTAATTCATTTCAGATTAATTCAGTTTAGTCAATAACTGGGAATGTCTTCAGTGACACATGTGGTGCATAATGGATTAAATTTATTGCAATAAATTGATTATTGAAGAATCACTGTGTCGTGATATTATCGTTATCGTGGGCAAAATATCGTGACAGTATTGCATTGCGGGCTGACTGGTGATACCCACCTCCAGTCAGCTCGGTAGTGCATCTGTAAAGGCCATCGACAGCCTCCCCTTTCTATAACCAAGTTTCTTCACTGACTAACCCAATACACACACACCTGCTTGTTTGTCCACCATGGGGCCGAGAGCCTTCCGTCGCTTGGTTCCCGCCTTTGGAAGTCTCTGCCAAAGCACATAAAACATTCATATTCTCTCACCTCCTTCATCTTGAAACCCACGTTTTCAGACAGACGTTTCATTTTGGGCCTGGAATGACCTTCATGTTCCATAATTGTTTAACTACTTTTGCTGTTATGCTGTATGATTTAGATTCTTTTATCTTGTCTTCTGTTCGGTGACCTTGAGCGTCCTGAAATGTGCCTATAAATAAAATGTGTTATTATTATTTTCTGTCTGGAGGGTAGAGTTTTGGTTTGGAGGGCTTGTTTCTGAGGAGCTGGGTAATTCTGTGTTGGAACCGTAGAAAACTAACAAAGGTTGAAAAATATGAATGTTATGTGTTGGAACAAGGTTCATTCATCATTAGTCATTAAAATCTTGTGACTATTGTGATTTACAGTTATATTAAATTATGCAAAGTTTTACTCTGAATTACTTTCTTGAGTCTCTTTTGTTTCTTCCCCAAACGATCGTATGTTCTCTGCATGCTCGTCATCGTCGCTTTATTTCCTCCACTTTAATGTCCTTTTCCCTGTTGGTCTCTGGATGCGCACATTTCTTTTTGATTCCTCTGACCATCAGCAAACCCCATCAGCTGCCAGAGTTCATGCCCCGCTGATGGTTTTTCTTTCCTCCTATATTTTCTTCTCATCCTCATTCTTTCTTTCTTGACATCAGGAGTCAAAGAGATGGATGGTGAAAAAGAGAAAACAGGGAGAGGATTATAGTATTCTGACCATGACTGTGAAAAATAGATGTGCGCAGCGAAAAGGGTATAAAAAAAAATTCTCCATCTTTCCATTCATCCAGCTTTTTCTCTGTGTCTGACGGAGATAGAGGGGATAAAAGCTAGATTCCTAGACCAGGGTTCAACTCCATATTATCATCCCGGGAAGCTTAGAGGTCAAGCTACGGGGTCTCAGTTCCACTGATAATGGAAGAAGTCTTTTAGCTAAACCTTAGACACAGATGCGTGTGATGTGTCCTTCACAGAGGGAGGGACATGCAGCATGTTTGGCCTCAGGGCAGAAGCAAATTTACATTTAGAGCTGATCATCAGGCTGGACTTGGGTCCACAATGAGCCTCAAACACTGAGGAAGTTCAAATAATGTAGCTGAATCTTGTTTACTCAACTATGTTTGTCTTTTTTTATGCATCTTTTTTAATTAACTGTCTTTTTTTTTTTCCTTTGTTGGTGTTTTACTCAGAGCCGAGTCTGCATGATTACAGCATTTTAAAATGATGAAAGCTTTGTCCTTTACAAAATGATTTTATTCAGTTGTTTTTAATTTTCTTTCTCTCTATCTCTCTTTCTCTCTATTAAGCACTGTGTAAATTCCCAATTATATCTTCATCACTTCTTTATTAAGCTAAGTATGAGTTGCAAAACCACATAAATACCAAGTAAGGGCTTAATGTTCTGAAGTTAGTGCAGTTTACGTCGTTTTTTCACATTCAAATAAATCATAAAACCTTTTTTTATGTACGTTTTTTTTTTCTTTCTAAATGTCCATGTATGTGTGTAAATGTTCTGGCAGACATGAGGAACAGTGCTTTTCTAACTAGCCCACCAGCCCGTGATTACCAGCCCATCCCTGCACTGCAGCTAAATTGAATCAATTAAAATCTTTTTTTTTTTTTCTTTTCTTTTTATTCTGTAGACGGCTGCTTTTGCCTCCGCTCAGTTAGCTTGGACCGAGAGACAAATAAGATAAATAAATAAGCCCGCAGAGAGAGAGCTGAGAAGAAAAGAACTCAATTAAAGATTCTGGCTGCGTACGTGCAGTCTGCGGGTGTCAGGAGGAGAATCTGGATGCAAATATGTTGCAATGGATTCTGCGTCAAGCAAACTGGCTGACTGATTTGCATGTGTGACCAGTTCCCGAGTGCTACGATCCCACATGTGAGCTGATGACATCATAATGGAGCATATTTACATATTTATTTGCCTCAGCATTTAAGTGCATGCATGTGCGCTCTACATTACAGCAGCTCTGACATAACTTTTCAAAACTTCTCATACATCAGCTCTGCATTAGTGAACAATACATTAAAGACTTTTCAGAAGTTCTGCTTTCTAACCACAGGAGTCTCTCTATACTGTTGTAAATGTAATGGAAAGGAACACGACTGTAACATCCACGATCTGAGACGTTCTGTGTGGATGCTTCTGGCTTTTAACAAAATACGGCTTCTTCTGCTAATTACAAAGAGCAGTAAAACAATAATGTAACATTTTACAGGATTTTAGACGATTTTACGCAAACAATCATCTCACCACTTTCCTGACTCTACACGGGAAGTGCAGCGAGCTCTCCAGATGACGTTCAGCTCTGCAGCCATAAAGGACACTTCAGAGAATCATTCTCCCCCTTTTCCATTTAACCGTGCAGCATGGTTTGCAGTTCACATTCACTCTGAGAGGGAATTTAAAAATGCTAATTAAGCTAACAATCCTGTTAACAAGCATACAGACAGGCCGCATATGAGGTTATACACCAAGAATCACAAACCTTTGTGCTCTGTTTTTCTGTTTTATATACAGTGGGTACGGAAAGTATTCAGACATCTTTAAACTTTTCACTCTTTGTTTCATTGCAGACAAATAAAAAAAGTTATTTTCATTTCTCATTAATTTACACTCAGCACCCAATCTTGACAGAAAAAAACTGAAATGTAGAATTTTTTGCAAATTTATTAAAAAGGAAAAACTGAAATATCACATGGTCATCAGTATTCAGACCCTTTGCTCAGTACTGAGTAGAAGCACCTTTTAAGCTCGTACAGCCATGAGTCTTCTTGGGAATGATGCAATAAGTTTTTCACACCTGGATTTGGGATCTTCTGATCCTCTCCGGTTCTGTCAGGTTGGATGGTGAACGGTGGTGTTCAGCCATTTTCAGGTCTCTCCAGAGATGCTCAGTTGGGTTTAAGTCAGAGCTCTGGTTGGTCCAGTCCAGAATGGTCCAGAGTTGTTCTGAAGCCACTCCTTTGTTATTTCAGCTGTGTGCTGAGGGTCATTGTCTTGTTGGAAGGTGAACCTTCGGCCCAGTCTGAGGTCCTGACCACTCTGGAAGGGGTTTTCTTCCAGGATCTCTGTACTCTTCCATTTAAGGACTATGGAGGCCACCGTGCTCTTAGGAACCTTTAGTGCTGCAGAAATTCTTTTGTAACCTTGTCCAAATCTGTGTCTCACCACAATTCTGTCTCTGAGCTCCTTGGACAGTTCCTTCCACCTCATGATCCTCATTTGCTCTGACATGCACTGTGAGCTGGAAGCTCTTATATAGACAGGTGTGTGCCTTTCCTAACCAAGTCCAATCAGTTTAATTAAACACAGCTGGACTCCAATGAAGGAGTAGAACCATCTCAAGGAGGATCAGAAGAAATTGACAGCATATGAGTTAAACATGAGTGTCACTGCAAAGGGTCTGAATGCCTTTAATCATGTAATGTGTCAGTTTTTCTTTTTTAATAAATTTGCAAAAATTTCTACATTTTTTTCTGTCAAGATGGGGTGCCGAAATAAGAAATAAAATTAACTTTTTTGATTTTATCAAACGGCTGCAAGAAACAAAGAGTACAAAGTTTAATTACTTTCTGTACCCACATAGTGGTAATAAATAAAAAAAATCGGATGAAATTCGTGACATTGGTTTTGAATTGTTCTTCAACAAATTATTTAAAACAAACAAACAAAAAACAAGTAAACAAGAATGATGGGGCTCCAAAGCTAAACTCTTGTTTAGCAAAACATTGAGGATGTCACTGCAATCAGGTGTTTTCTGTAATGTTCAAAAAGACTTCTACACCTGTTGACAGGTATTTTGGTCCATTTTTCATGGGAAAGGTTCTCTAATGTGTCTTTTTATTATTATTATTTTTACTAACCACAATTCAACCACTATTATTTTATTTCACTAAATTTATAATTATCATTTTTAAAAAATATATTATTATTTTTTTGTATTGTTGTTTTTTTTTGGTTTCCTGTTATTTGAATTGCTATTGTGAATTTAGCCTTTTTTATAATTGAAGGATATGAATAATTTTAAAGACGACTGTATATGGTGTGTGTGTGTGTGTGTGTGTGTGGTGTGAAAATAACAGTTTGAAATGAGATGATTTTCAAAATATAATATGTTCATATTTAAAATCTTAATATTTAAAATCTATCTATCTATTTATCTGATGTACTGATCTGAAAAGGCTGGAAGGACAAACTGAATAGAGAGATAATAGAAAAGAAGAAGCAGCCTTCCACCTGCTTATACTGCAGACAAACTCTCTTATATAAGTTTCATCAGCTCCTAATTAAATTTCCTGTTCATTAAACTCAATGTAGTGCTTTCCTCACCTCTGAGATTAAATTCCATCCCTGATTTTTCTTTTCTCTTCTGTTGTTGTTTCTCTAGTTGCCGTGCAGGTCCTCAGCATTATTTTACAGAAAGAGCTTTGTAGCTCTCAGGAACATATTCCCTCCCTCCTTCAAGGTTTTCAGAGCAAAACATTTATGAGAAACTATGTTAACTATGCTGTTACAATAAACAACAACATAAACTCTAGTGAAATAATGGCAATTTAAACTGAGCTGTGCATAGAAACATGGAAGCATCCTTTTCAAAGGACAGAGTGGTACTTTAGGGAACGACCAACATGTCCTTTTCAACTCTTTGATGGATGAGTGCTGCTGATATTACAAAAGAAGCATAACTGTCTCCCTGTAGTTTCAGCTGGCCGTCATTTGTTCATGCTTGGGAAATTATGGCATGAAATATTCATTTAACTTCAAAGACACACCTGGACCTGTTATTTATTCACACAGGAGTGATAACCAAATTCCTTCCTACAGCATGTGCCTCCTCGCAGGCATCGCTGTGGGTCCCTTCTTCTGTCTTTCTCTTCATTTTCTCTTATAATTACCTGAGAATATTCCTGGATGAGCAGCAAGGCCTCACAGAAGCACATCCAGCGAAATCCTGTTGTTACAAACACATCTTGGTGTAGAAGTTATGAGGCTGGACTGACTGACACACGCCGCTCTCTTTAATGTCACCTCGCCATAAAAAGCCGAACTTGCTGCGTCTACCTGTGGCTGTAATGCATACATAATAGAGCTTTTAGCATGGAAATGAGAGGAAGAAAGATGTGCTCTGAGTTGGACCTGAAATTGCTCTAAAAGAGTAGAATCTGGTTAAGGATCCCTGTCTTGTCTGTTTTCATACCTCAGAGGATTTCAGGCCACCTCACTGACTCCGGATTACTTCGGGGCTTTAATTAAACAAAGAAAGATTGGAGCATGATGGTGTTCAGGTGGTGTGGCTGGATGGTTTTGGCAGGAAGGGGGTCATTATTCATACGCTATCATCTGTCATTCTCATCTTTAAAAGGTATTACATTTAATGTTTTCTTTTTCATATTAATTTCTTCTAAGAATCTTAGAAAAAGATGGATTTAAAGGTGTAGTGTACACTTGTACCAGCTGTACTTTTTGAGGCAGAGACACACTAAACCGATGTTCGGCCATCTGGTGTCATGGAGTCTTTTGAAGACGGGGTGTGTTCTGTGTCGTCAGCCGTCTGCAGCCGTCGCCAATACGTCGGCGTTCTTTTCAGTCGATTGAACATGTGTAATCGGCGCCGGCCACTTGTTCAGTTGGTGATGGGCTGACCAATCAGATTGGAGGAGGGCTAGTTCTTGTTAACAAATCAGCGGACAAGAAAACCCAAAGTGAGTATAGTAAATAAACCTCCAAAAAAGCAAAAGCGCAGACATAATGCACTCTCACATGGTTTTTGATCTTTAATCATATGGGACAAAGCTACAGTATGGAGAGGCTAGTGGAGGACAGAGAGACATTCTCACTTTTCATTTTTTGGTCACAATATACAGCAGATTAGCACCGTCTGCTGTTGTGGTGACATTATATCTGCACATGCGCAGAAGGTACAACCATGTCTGAAGTCAGTTCAGTATGTTTTGGGGCACTTTTCTTACCTTGTTAGTGAGACTGATGGTGCGTTCCAGTTGTCTCTGGATTCCAGGCAGACGCGAGTTGATGATGTCATTACCAGGTATTTTGCATTCCAGTTGCACCAGCTTGGGGAAACAATATATCCAAAACAGCGCATTTGTGAACTAGAAAAATAACACAATCATTATCAGAATGTCATTATGACAACAGCCAATTTCAATGTGTGTTTAATAAACAACACATTCACGCTGCATTTTAAAGAAAAAAAGACCGCCGTGAGATCGTAAAATTCAGTGACAACAGCTCAGTGCTGTTTGCACTTGAAACTTATGAACAGAAAATATCTTCTATGGATCAGTGCGAGCCTACGTCACAACCCGGAATTCACGTGACCACGGCTGGTCCGGTGAAAACGTGCTTGTATTTGAACGGCGTCTGATGGACTATGAGCCTCAAAACTGCTTTTGCACCCTTTTTAATTTTTTTCTCCGCCGGTCTGTCTTTGAAATATTATAGAAAGACGTCCAGTTATACTGAAAGTCTTACTGCCGACGCTAGAAGAAGATACGAAGCTAAACTAGTATCTGTTGGACTAAGTGATGCCCATCTTCTGCTGCTACAGCCTGGTTAGACGAACCTACCTGTACATAACAGCCTGATGATCAGTTTCCCGATCTCATGATGTATTTGGATTCATCAGGTAAGCCCCGTGTTCAAGCCATTTATTTTTATAGAATATTAATTTTCCCGGATTTTAAGAAATGGTGGTATTTCTTTGATGTACTTCTCAGGAGTTTCCTCTCATTGATAAAGCTATAAATTACCGGCAGTCTCATCTGTATGTAACTGGTTATAACTGTGCATGTTTATAACGCTGCAAATGCCTTTCTGCCACTTTTTATGCTTTTATTCTTATGTGGGAACATTGATGGCAGTAATCTGGATGAACGTAATCATTAACAGTCCTGAGGAGACGGGAACAGCGGGCGGCGCTGTGATTCTGTACATCCACTGATTTTTTGGCGTTTTCTATCATCTGTGCAAAAACAACTACAGGGTTTAAATAGTGAGACCACAATATGCTTTTTTATCAGTCACAAAGTGATCCGAACATATTGTTAGATGTTTCCATGGTTTCCAGCGTGAACTGTCAGCATTTATGGGCTTGATAGCAGCTAGCCACTTAGCATGTTGTTCGGGACTTTTTCTGTTGTTTTGGGAACTGGAACAAACATCTTCTCTTGTCCGTGTGATAGATATGTTTATGGCAGCCATACACAGCGGGACTTCTCGGTATTTCCAAAGTAGAATAAACGAAGATTGACGAGTAATGAAGCAGGTAATTCAGTGGCTCCCCTATGCAACGAAGCGATGTTTTCACCTCCTACCTAACCGGATGTGATGAATTTGGCGAAAATTCCCGGATGCTCGCGGTGATCCATAGAAGTTTAACAAACACAACAATGGTACTGGATGCAGCCATCTATAAATCTACAATCTTTGGGTCCTCTGCAAATTATGAGCATTTATCTTGGAAAAACATGGTCAGAGTTAGTTATTGAAGAGTTTATTGGGCCAAAAAGGAAAAAAACTAAAAACCCTATGAATGAAGACGTGTCAGATTGATTGGGAAAAAAAAAATGAGTGGCTCATCTAAATGTCTGTTTCTGGTATAGTTGTCGTGAAAAGTTGTACTGCTGACTCTGGGTGAACTGTAAAAAAAGAAGAATATGTTTGTGGATGTGTGCTGTTAAGTGTCATGGTCTTGTGGCTTTGTTCCTTAAATCAGATTCATGGGTGGAAGGAGTTGCTTTTTCTGTTCTTCCTTCTTCCTCCTGCATCCCTTTAAACATCTGCTTCACCTTCTCCGTCTCTGAATCTTCACGCCCTCTCTAATGGGCACATTGACATCACTTTAGCTATTTCTATCACTTATATTGTAAAAGAACTGCACATTTTTGAAGGTCAGGCTTCCTGTGAAATCTCAGTCTCTGTCCTCTCTGTCTCTCCTGTCTTTGGCTGCTGGGACATTACATTTTTCTCAGTTGCTTTGGTGCAATTCTCACAGCAGACTTCATATTTGCATAGCTATAAGTTCAAACTCCACAACAGTTAGTCATTTGTGCACATCAAAGTAACATTTCTCATTTCATTGATAAATTGAAATCTCATGTTACATTTGCTTACATACAGTTGTCTGTTATTTCATGACTTTTATTTTCTTTGGTCTCTCAGTCAAAACTAGAAATACTAACAACAGCAGAATAGTCCGTCCCCACAAAACTAATAGTCTTCATTTCATTGCTTGAGTCATGACAAGCAAAAGAGAAAATCTAGTTATCAAAATCTGTCAAGCAGATGTTATACATACAGTGCATTTATCATTCTTTTCCTGGAATGTGTCCTAAATTGAAAATTTGGTCACAGCTGATCCTTCTCATTGATTAAAATATGGGTGAAGCATTAGTTGTAACCAATGATGACACATTTTTCCAGTCACTCTGAATCCCATCAACCCTCAACTGGCAAGCTTATATGAACCAAGCAAGACAGAGTGTGTGTACCTTTTCTACAATACTGGGGTACAGACATGGAAGGCCAGCATCAAGGAAGATGGGATGAGGATATGTGGGGAAGAAGGAGTAGAGGAAGATGAGGCTCTGTACATACAGGCAGATTCCAGATGAATTAGGGCCACAGTTGTGGACTGTGTTGCCAATCACGGCCTCACAGTGGCTGAGGCTGGTCGCAGAGTGCAGCCAAATGTTCAGAGATCCACAGTGAATTCACAAACCCAAACATTTCATTGGGAAAACAAGTTTGTAAAGTATTATGAAGTTATCCAAAACCTAATGTACAGAAATACATGCAGTAGTATTCCATGTGAACTGTGCATTTTGCGAGATAACCCAGAGAAGGTGGATGTCGTATGTTTGGTCACATCCAGTCCAGTAAAATGTATGTGTATGTGGCAGGAGTTGAGAAATGGAGGCCTGGGAAGGGTTTGATCCCCAGACTTCCATGTGAGAGTCAAGCATACTAACCGCCAAAGGGGGATACCTGTGGTCAAGCAGCCAGGGCAGTTGGTCAGTTAGAGGCATAGTGACAGGACGTCAACTGTCCTACTGTTACAGCAGTACATTGTTTACAGTGGTCCACAACTCTATCCGAGGGTTTATACTTGGTTTGTTCTAAAGAAGTCACTGAACGTGATTGTTTTTTAATAAAGCTGTGAATGAATGACTATACGTTACAGTCGATGACAAAAAGCATGTCTGTATGAAGTAAAATGTGAATCACATTTACTCTGTCATGTCTTCAGTTACCTTCTAAAAACAGTAACATGTAACTTTACTATAGTTTTCAATGGCTGTACATCCAGTGTGTAGTACTGTTGGGCATTGTCAGGTCTCCAAGATCTTAGGTTTTGTTTTCAGGAACTCACAGATCCGACTATCACAATGAAAACATGACTAAGCCATTTGAGTACTTTGTTTGTACTCAATGGTGACAGTACTTTTTATTTTGATGGCTCTGACAATTCCATTGTCAAGACTTGCTTTTGAGGGATAAACTATCTATTTTTAGCAAGTGACGCACTTTTGCAGGTTATTCACTAGGTTTTGTAGTTTGTACTATTTTGAGAAACTGTTGTGCAAATTTGAAGTCTGTTGTGAGAATTGCACCAGAGCAACTGAGAAAAACTGTAAATGGGACAGCTAATCACTAATACAACAATCATTAAAGCCAATATTAAAATCAACAAACTTCTGATCTTTGGATGTCTGCAGACTTTCTGAAACAGGCCTAATGAAGCGTATGTGCAAAGATACTGAACATTCTCCTTTTGCTTTATGCTATCATATAGCTGCACTGGGCTGGGGGATGGGGTGGGGGGAGGGGGGAGATATGGATATTGTTTATTTGATATCTTGAAAATATTTTCTCAAGCATTTTCATACAAGAGAATTTAATCAAGTTTCCTCTGATCAAACAAATGGCTGTTTACATGAGACTTCATTTCATTAGTGTCTTCACAACATGAGTTGTCACAGTTATAATTAGCATGCAAACATTTTCACTGATCCCGCTGAGTAATAAGATGTTATTCTTAACATCGAGCTTTCAGAAATGATCACATTTATGCCCTCTTCTATGCAATCATAAAATCACATGCCAAAATTAAATGTAAGTTTTATTCATGGTTTTGCTCTCTGTTCTCTCCTGCAGGGTTCCTGAGTACCGGCGACCAGGCAGCCAAAGGGAATTATGGCCTGTTGGACCAGATACAGGCTCTGCGTTGGACCAGTGAGAACATCGCAGCCTTCGGTGGCGACCCATTACGCATCACCGTCTTCGGCTCTGGTGCTGGAGCTTCCTGCGTCAACCTGCTCACACTATCTCACTACTCGGAGGGCAATCGCTGGAGCAACTCAACCAAAGGTAAACTCAGCGAGTCCCAGACCTCCACAACAGATCTCTCTCAAGTACTGTAAAAAGAATGGCCGCACACCTCTGCACTGGGTGACCAACAGGGCACTTGGAGTGGTGGGAGGTAAAAAAATAATAATGGTTTGCATTGATTAAACTGGTGTTGACTGGGCATACACTGTTCAACAAATTTATATATATATATATATATATATATATATATATACAGTTATTCTCCATAGTAAAATTACAGTTTATAACTTTACTTTTACATCTTTGTTTCATTTTGGTATTTTCATGTTTAATGATGGATATTAACATGTTTAAAACAACAAAATTACATATAAAAACAATAATAATTATAATTTTAGTTAAAATAATTATAAAAACATGTTGGATTTCAAAAGAGTAGCTTTTAATGACATATCCATTCGCATTTGTTCACCTTTATGTAATTAAACCGTAAATTCTTGTATTTAATCAGTTAGACATGAATTATATTTCTTGAAATCGATGATGAAGAGTAACTTTTGTTCAGTCACTAAATATATTGCATGGTCAGTACAAACAAGTGGCATTACCAGGATCTGATTTCTGTTCAGGTCTACAATCAGACAGGCTTTTGAGAGAAATTGCAGTCCTGTTGCACAGTACAGTACTTTCAATAAATCTGCAATAGAATAAGAACTGACTCAGCAGGAAAAAGTCAAGGTATGACATATTCACTTAACTCACGGTGCAGAATAGAACAGGAGGAACCACAAAATATGATATTTGATATTTGAGATATTCTAACAAACCCAACCCAGGACTGATACCTGTACAGTATACACAGATTAAATGAGGTCCCATCACTTTTTTACGTGTCCCCACCACAAACTGGTCAAAATGACGTGCTCAATGCTTTTTCGTGGTGGGGCAGATTCTGGCCCAATCTGAATGGTGGTGGGTAGGGCGTGCTTAGGCCCACCCACACACATTTCTATGAAAAATGTGTTTTAACATTCTTTTTCTGTGAAATGAAATAACATCTTCTTTACAGAGATGGTAATTATATGTTTTTTTTTCTTTTACAGTTTCAGGTTTTTCATGTTATGCTAAGGGAGATTTGTGAATTCACAGTTTATTACCATTATTTCCATTTCCATCTATTATTCTGTATAAAAAAAAAACAGGTCAAAACTGCAAACTTACAAAAGAAGTATCACATTTTCTTTTAACAGTGTGTGGTAATGTTCTGATGAAGACACAGGATTTCCACTTTCTCAATTATCAGATGTTGACATGAGATACTTCTCTTTTAAATTAGACAATTTGTTATACTTGTCCATTATTTACCCAACAAAAGGCAGACTTATGTATCTCTTAGTGGCAAACACATATGGAAACTTCTGCTATTAGAATTTAACATGAAATTACAGCTAATGTAGGGGTTTTTAATTGACAATATACATAAGATACAGGCATGAAAAGGTTCTGCCTTTTTCTGCCAGAAGTGGTGCAGTAATAGTGCACTACCGTATTACTGCACTATCACTGGCTGAATGATTTGTCCTGCGAATACGTCATCACGCACGGTGTCCAAACTTTGCATGTGGAAACGTCCTTGTTCCTGGCATTAATTTAAGCTCTGCAATTGTTCCCACTGAGAATGCGGGCATGCGATTAAATTAGCAGACAAGTCACTGGTAAGTGGCTGGTTGTCAGCTGAAAGGGGAACTTTTTCATGCCTGCATTTGTAAAGGGTGTGTGGCTGCTTGATTTTTATTTAAGAACAGAGAGCTTCACACTTGCAGAAGTGTGTCCTGGCATGAATAAAGGAGATGTTGACTTTGAAGAAAGAGGTTTTAATGCCCATCCAGCTCAAACAGTTACAAGACCATCTGTTAAAATGTTGGACTGTATTATTTAAGGTCAGGCAGATGGTGTACAAATGGAAGATAAGAGGTGGAAATGAGGAAAAAGAGCAGGACATGTCATGGTTTTCTTCCATATTGCCTAATGATAATGGCTCCTTTCTCCTCTCTCCAAAAGAACATTGCTGTCGTCTTGGCCGCTTGCAGTTTGCCAAACATCATGTGGAAAAATGCAGAGCTAATGAGAGCAAACTAGAACTTTTTTGGATAACCTAATTATGTTGTCTGGAGAAAAGAAAAACTGCGTTCCAATCTGAGAAAGTCATTCTACTCATTCAGTTCAATTCAGCTTTATTTGCGTAGCGCCATTTTCACCTCAGGGCATTTCCCAAACAAGTCATTTCAATTTTACTGATGACTTAACTGACTTAACTTATGAAAAGTGGTGGTCATATCATGATCTGGGCTTATTTAACAGCATCTGGGCAAGGCTTAGCATGGCTGTGCATTATTGTGGAAAACTATTAATGACTTCTTAAGGAGATTTTAAGGACATTTGGCTTCATTCGCCAACTATTCTTTCAAACAATTTTTATTTCATTTATACCAACTTATTAAAATGTTTTCAGAGATTAGGGCATTCATGAAAATCATTATATCTTAACACTTAGGAGTACTCTTATGAACGTATGAATACCAGCATGTTGGAACAAAATCACACATTAAAGAAGTTGCTCTATATTTTTACAGTAAGTTGCTTGTAGCTCAATACCAGTCATGGGATTAAATGGACATTTAATTCATGGTGCAGAAGAGAACAGAAGGTGACGCAAAGCACAGTGGGAAATATGTAAATGAGCCAATCTACCAACCAACCACAGCAAATGCAACAATATCAGAAGATTTTACAATCAGAAGACTTTATTGTCATTGAACTGGTGTCCCAGTCCCACAAAAACAATAAAGGTCCAAAGTGGGAGAGGTAAATAAATGTTTAAAAAAATGAAAATAAGAAAAAAAAAACGTCATAGAATTCAGAAACAGCAGTTTTCTTGTGAAACTACGTGTTTTTTATCTTGTTAGCTAATGTACATGACACAAAAAAGTAATTACATTTTTAACAACTCAACTAGAAAATACCTTTCAACTTTGGGTGGCTGCTGGGGGCCTGGGTCGTGAGCCTTGCGGGCTTTCTCCTCCTTGCAGAGACGAGGTTGCATCTGCATGACTGTATCACCACGGAGCACCCTTTATTATGCATGTTGACACTGTGACACTGCTTCCCATTGCGATGACTAGGCTGTACCTCTTCTCTACTTCCCATTGCGATGACTAGGTTGTACCTCTTCTCTACTTCCCATTGCGATGACTAGGGTGTACCTCTTCTCTGCGTAGTTCTGCGTGTGTTTGTGTGTGTTTGTATGATTTTTGTTTTCCAACAGAGACCTTGGTTGTTTAGGGATCGCGGTACAGATGTACCAGTGAACTGTGTAAGTGGATTCATGTTTTCTCTCCTCTCTCTCTTCCTCTTCCTTACTCCTTTCTCTCTGTTTCACTTTCTATCATTACCTCTGTTAACTTTCATTTCTCCCTTGTCAGGCCCAGCAGTATGATATGGAATGGTGTAATAGACAAATGTTTAAATAAAAAAATAAAATGAATAAACATGATATCAAGTGGAGCCTTATGTTCATAAAGCTCCGCTTGGTAAAGCAAAACTGTTCAACAGAATAAAGCAATCAGATTTCCATTCTGCTTGCTTCGATGCTGGACAGGACAAGTAAAAAAATAAAAAATAAAAAATAAAAAAATAAAAAAAAAAAAAAAAAAAAAAAAAAAAAAAAAATTTCTGAAAACATCTGGGGTTATACATGAAATGAAACAGAAAATATGCACATACCCTTTTTTATAGCCTTTTCAGAGTTGGATCTGTATCTTTTCAGACTTTCAGGTGAAACTGGTTAGACCACAAAATTAAAAAAGAAAAGACTGTCTTTTGCTATTGGTCAATTCTTTGCTTCATTTTACTGTTTTTTGGTTTACAGTACGGGGCAATTACAGTAGTGACTGTGGATTTTCCCACAATCCATCATAGTTTATAGTATTGTGCTGTATACATATATTTTACAGTATTTTACAGTTGAATTGATAATACAGTAAAATACTGCCCAGATTACAGAAATCCATTACAGCACAGTACCTGTCTTTCTCTTGCTGTTACTACAATGCAATAATTAAATTCATGATTTTAAAATCCCCGTTGGCAATTTAATAAGCATCTTTCTATGTTGAAATAAATAGTGAGATGTTGCAGAATGTTTCCAAACATTATAAATTCCCTCAGGGGAAAATTTAACTAGTTTAAATTTTTTAATTAATTCAAGAACAAGTTGTCATGAACCAGGTTTTGATTCTGTTTCTGGTCTTCCTAAACCATCAATATAAAGGGCTGAACACATGTATGCCCTGGTAATCTGCTAAAAGACACCACTGAGCGCCGATCAGACTCATCTGGAGGTTTCATTTCATCAGATGAACTACTTGCTCTGCTGGCGCGCCACATCTTAAAAGGATGCCACAGCAGGTGGTTATTTGCTTCACAAACAGTAGAAGGTTCAGTAAAGAGAGATTAAAATTCATTCTACCATGCACTACTTTCCTCTGTAGCCACTACACCATGAGGATGTTCATCCTGATGTTTTTATGGAACCAGCCTGCAGGCTGGTGTCCAACTTCAGGAGTAATTAAAATGGCACGTTTGTACATAAAGCTTCTAGATGTGGATCTTACTGTAACTATTTAAACCAACTTATCACTTTAAAAATTAGGACAAACCGGTTTCAGTGCACATATCAGTTGTTGTTTTCATTCATTCTTTTAGTGCTGTTAGTTATTGCTGAGTCAGCACTGACCTTAGACACCCATGTTAAGTTGCGGTTAGCTCTTGTTTTTATCATTTAAAAAATATTCTACTGTGACCCTACTGTGTCACTTACTGAGCTGGAAATGGTCACGCATGCTTTACTTGCTTTAATATCTTCACATTTTCACCTGCCTTGATCAGAAATCTCTAGATAGAACATTCAAGTTTTACACAACACTGCTGCAAGGCTCCAAACTAAATCTCCAAAAAACTCACATGTAACCTCACTGTTAGCTCAGCTGCACTGGGTCCCTATCTACCAGAGTACATTACAAAATTCTGGTTTTAACGTGGTCAAGCCCCAGCTATATAAGTCAACTTTTGGAACCATGTGTCCCAAACAGATCACTGAGGTCATGTGATCAGATTCTGCTCCATACCTGTTTAAAAAAGGTGAGAGTGGCTCCGACTTACTTTTTAAAAAAAAAATTATTCTGCATTTTCCCTGTTTTATTTCTTTTTTCTTTTTTTGTTCTATTGTGGTGCACTTTGTGATTTTATCTTCAAAGATGCTATATAGATGAAGGCTTACTTACTTGTTGGAAATTTTGAGGATTCACAGAAAACATTGGTGAAGGAGACCCAGTTTTTGTTCTTGATTTTATTTCAAGAGGAAATGGATCATTCTGTAATATACAACTTTTAGATCAAGTTCTAAAAGATTCTGGGAATGACCAAGCCAAAGGCAAAATCTCAATTTTACCCCTTAGCCATTCCCTTCAGTTTTACACGTTCATGTGTAGGGGTAGGGCTGTCTCTTAGGACAGAGGGGTGTATATACCCCTTCAAATGAAGGGTTTTTACATGCACACTTCCAACAAAGTGGTATGACAAATTTGCAAATCACATGCAACATATACCGAGTCCTCTCCAAAAAATACACAAATGTAAGTATTCTCCATTGATTAAGTTTAAAAATGTTTTTTAACCATTGTATTGTCTAGTTTAAAGCTGTATAAATCTTTAACGGTCATTTTCTTTTTTTAAAATTATTATTATTATTTGCATTTTACAAAGGTAAGTACCACGTTGAATCTTAAGTCACATAAATGTTACCAGGCTGAAAACCAGCGGTGCTCTGTAAGCCCTGATAACCTACGGTGATAGATGATCAATAAAAACTCTGGAAACATCGCTGATGGTCTTCAGTTACATGGAGGGCATCATGGGAAACAACACAAGCAGGAATGTCATGCACAGATCGCTTTAAGTGTCAAACAAAAGTTTTAAGTCACCCCACAAAAAGGGGGTGGGGGCATAAAAGAGGAATGAGATTGGTCAGATGATGTGAGGAAATTTACCAACATCCCTGAGTTAGTGGTGTTGTTTTTATATACAGAGGAATTTACTAAATATCCTCTGAGCTAGTGTTGTAGTCAAGACCACACCACCAAGACCAAAACATTACTGAGACCAAGTACCAAGACCAAGACATTTCCGGGACCAGGAGCCAAAACAAGACATTGTACAAGACTGAGTAATGTCTTGGTCTTGGTAGCTACTACGAGCTAATGTTTCAATAGTTATGGAGGTTATTTTTAAGTGTTTTTTTTTATTGTTTTTGTACATACTTCTTTTTGGACAAGATCAAAATCCTTTCATAATGAAGTGATGAAATCTAAATTAATATAATTGTAAGACAAATGGGGGAATAAAAGCTTTCCTCACTGGGTTTTATCAGATGATGAAAAACGATAACCTGTTATCACAGTCAGCAGTTTAATAATAAGACTTGTGAATTATTCCTGATAAGTAATTCATTATTCTTTTCTGTTTACTTCTGTCTTCAGGTCTGTTTCAGAGGGCCATCGCCCAGAGCGGCACAGCTCTGTCCAGCTGGGCCGTCAGCTTTCAACCAGCCAAATTCGCCCGCATGCTGGCCCGGAAGGTGGGCTGCAACCTGAAGGACACCGTGGAGCTGGTGGTCTGCCTGCAGAGGAAACATTACAAGGAGCTTGTGGATCAAGACATCCAACCAGCCCGTTACCACATCGCCTTTGGTCCAGTTATCGATGGTGATGTCATACCAGATGACCCTCAGATACTGATGGAACAGGGTATCTAAATATACTCGGGAGCTGCAGTTTCCAAGCAGACTTTTGCCTTGAATTACTTTTGTAACAACTATCTGCTCTGTTTTATCAGGTGAGTTCCTCAACTATGACATCATGCTGGGAGTGAACCAGGGAGAGGGACTGAAGTTTGTGGAGCTCATTGTGGACAATGACAATGGCGTCCAAGCCAATGACTTTGACTACGCTGTGTCAAGCTTTGTTGATGACCTGTACGGGTACCCAGAGGGAAAAGACATCCTCCGAGAGACCATCAAATTTATGTACACCGACTGGGCCGACAGGCACAACCCAGAGACCCGCAGGAAGACGCTGTTGGCACTTTTCACCGATCACCAGTGGGTGGCACCAGCCATTGCCACAGCTGATCTGCACTCCAGTTTTGGGTCACCGACCTACTTCTACGCTTTCTACCACCACTGTCAGACGGAGCAGGTGGGTCTGTTATTGTATACCTACTGAATTATTTTCATGGAATATTGTGACAAAATACTGCTGATTTGTCCCTCAGGCACAGCAGACATTAAATCATACACAGGCTCACTGGGCTCAGACAAACCTGTTGCATTAGTTGCACTGGTGCATCTAACTTTATCTAGGTGCAACCCAGTTTTCACAGCACTGCTCAGCAAGGATTCCCTTTTACATCATTACATACTGGTGGTTATTCAAGTTATTGTGAGCAATTATGAGATCGAAATATGTTCATCTCCATTTGAAGCCCAGTTGGAAAGTACATAAAACATTAAAGACCCACAACATAACTTTTAGACCTTAAAGATATGGGTTTCTGACCCATTTTGATGTCACACCAACATTCATTATGCACATTTTCAAGCCCAGCGCTGCCCAAGGCTCAGAAACTGCACTATGCAAGTTTTGTATCTGGGATGCGGCTGTGACATTGCAGCCAACTATTGGTTGCGCACCGCATCACGTATTAGCAAACAAATATAAACCAGACATGAACACAGCGGGTGTTTTGAACGTGCACCATGTCGGATTTGGCAAAGGAATGCAAGGAAACATTAACTGGGAAAGAGAAGAAAAGAAAGAAGGAAGGGACAGAACAAGAGAGAAGATAAGACTGTCTTTTACTGGCTGGAGTCAATCACAGTACAGGTAGGATGAAGATGGATGCTAGTTTAGCCATTGATAGGGGGAGCGTCACTGATAAAAAAGTTCCGTTTTAGGTCTTTAAATGCGTTATATAAGATGTTTCTTTCAACAACTTTTGCAATATGCAATGATATTGGGTTCACTACCCCATACGCTATGATAAATTAAAAGCTTTAAATATATAAATATTATTATAAATCAGCTGTGAAAGTAAAATGAATGAAAAAAACATCTGCCAATCATCTCAACATTCCTTAACTTTTTTATTTGTCTATTGGCTCATCAATCACTTTTATTACCGTAGTAAGAGTGATTGATGGTCAATTCAACAGGTAAATCGTGAGACTGATCAATGAGAGTGATTGAAAGTATGACGTGCCGGAAGCTGCGCACTCTCGTCTGTGTTTACAGTTGGTAGCTAACATCATTCTGCCAGCAGTTAGTGACGTTCAGACAACATTCTGTTTTACTTGGTTTGTGACATGATGGAGAATCTGTACTTGCTGTCTGCTGTCGACACCGGAGTGGCTCGTGCACGCTATTCTGTGGCCGGGGGAGGGAGCTGTGAAACTAGCACGTTGGTCTTGCGCATGCGCTTTATTCAAAAACTTGCTAACAGTCTGCTTTCTGGAAAGCCGAAACATCTTGTATAGCGCCTTTAATATAAAAAACAAACCTGAACTCAGTTAAACTACACATTTTAAACTTTTAAATGGATCATGAGGCTATGCTGCGTCTGGTGAATTTCCCTCCTCCAGATTTGCTTTTAAGCTGTTTTTTATGATAATTATCTACTTGGACTTGACTGTGGTGAAAGGCAGCTCCTCTCTGGCAATATTATGTCACATTTATGGCTGCTTATACAGCTGTAAACATCTAGGCTTTTTTTGTTGTTTTTTTTAAGCCATAGTGTGTAAGAATTACTCCCATGTAGTGGTGCACAATTTACCAAGCAGTGCTCTCTGGCACCTCACCATTTACATGTTATTACCACGACCAAAGCCATGGAGAGTCACAGATGTGAAAATGTACATCAAATTCTTGAAAAATAAAGCTGAATGAAGTGCACGGTTGCCTGCTGGTATGACTTCTGTGAAGCAACTGAAAACTGTTGCAACTGAGCTTTTCCACTGTAGGCTAAAAATTAGCCATCTTACAGTAAATTATCTGACTTAAATGGGAGGAAAAAGTAGTTACTGGACAACCCTGCCCTGTTTCTAACCTAACAACATGACAATTATTATTTATTGATTGTTTTGACCTGTTTGAAGACACTGGCAACCTCTCAGTCTTCATCATCACCATCTCAGCAGAGCAAAAGACACTTCTTCCAAATGAGTTAACCCATTCTCATTGGTTTGACACATTTTCCCACCCTTTTGCAAAAGAGTTAATGCAGAAGTCTTCCAAGCAGTCCAAACTCCATTGCTTTAGCTGTGGTAGCCAAACAGAAACCACATGTTCCCAGCTCTGAGAGACTGTTTGATCCGTATGAAATCTCCGCAGCACCTGTTTGACATTTCTTCTCACAACTTTTCAGTTTGCAATCAGTCTGCAGGCCCTAAAAAGGTGCCATGTTGTGTGTTGTTCTTTGCAAGCATGAATGGTCTAAGGCAGATGGGAATGAGAGAAAGAGGTAGAGAGCTCAGGGGAAGAGAGGTCCGTGTGCGAGGCGGAGGTGTAGCTGGAAGGACTCAAGTTTCAGATGAAATTCGGGCAACTGTGATTGATCATGTGGTAAATCAGATTCAATCAGATTCAGATTGTTAGTCACAATCTGAAAATAAAAAAGAATGAATAATCAATCAAATTGGCATCGCAGCATATCTGATTCTGGATCCATTTTTTGCAAGAAGGCAAATGTGACTACAGATGACAGTGACATGAAAGCTGCATACAGTTATTGGCTACAATGAACAGCAATGCTGCACTGATTCACAGTGAGTGCTGTGTTTTGTATTTTGTTGCCCCTTGTGTAATAAGTGATTGGAAGCGCTCATACATTTGTGTGCAAGTTGTGTTGTTTGAGGGCAAAATGTGCTTTTGGTCCATATTTTAAATGTTTTGGCAGAGTTAGAGCCTTTTGCAAAGAAAATGTGTCATTTTGACCATTGGTCCCACTGTTTAGGCCTCTGCGTTAACTGTTTTGAAAAATATGGATTTTGAGTCGACTACTGCATCAAAGCAATCAATAAAAACTGTAACTCGCTTGTCCAGCAGAAAGGTGAAATGTGCAAGGCTAACAAGTTTGTTCCCTTTCGGCTACCACATTTGAGGATGGCAATGCAACATGGTAGCTTCCAGTTGGGTGCGCAGCCACCTATGTACTGTATTTATAAACAACTCATTCTAAGCTACGAGATTGCTTTCATTGGGATGTGACTGAGATTAGACTACAGTACTGTAAAATATGCAATTATAAAAGTAACACTTGCTTTAAGTAGTTACACACTGGACCTTCAATTGTACAGCAGGCCCTACAGTTCGAAGTTTCTTAACCAAGATTAATAGTTTTTTCTAGGGATCCTCTCCGGGACAGCCTCCAGGTCCAGCTCAGACACTCTGGGTGAGTCTGATGGAGGCTGCTCTGGTTTATCAGCCAGTATTTCATCCTGATGCTTCACCAGAAACAGATGCTGCTTTTTCTCTTCTTCTTCTATGTAGTATAACTCAAGTGTACATGTAGGATGACTCAAGTGTTTCTGTCGGCTTCTTACCCATCGCTTAACTCACGGGGGAGGCTTGAGCCCCGTCAGTCGGGAAACATCACACAGATGGAAGGCGGCTGAGGTCAAAGCACTTCAAATCTCATCCAGCTTTCCTTGTTTATTTAACTCAGGAACCAAAGATAACAATCATACATGAGTAAATTCCACAAAATCTCAGGTTTTACAAATAATCATGATAAACTCTGAGACCTGAGAAATGTTCAGTGCAACCAAGAAAAGCAGTTCGTCACACTCAACAAATTTTCTGTTGCCCCCCAGAGCCCTGGTACAGTTCCACTACATAAACCATGACGGCACTTTTTAAGTCTCATTTAAAATTACAGTCCAAACATCTAATTCTGGAAATTTGATCTCATGTTTGTCTCAGCAGCCATTCATCTACCTTGATAGACTTCAAACACCCAGTATAGAGTTTATTTATACATGGTGTATTGGTTGCTAAAGCAAGAAATTAAATAATTTTGGCCATTTTAAAAGTAATAAAACCAAATAATGTAACATCTTTTGAGGAATTGAATAATATTTTGAGCTAATAATGTAATGCTTGAATATTTCATGCAATTGGTTGGTTGTTTGCCTAGCATGAAAAATATCCTTTGAAAATGTAATAACCAATGATGTAATAATACATAAAAAAGACTAGATTTATCAGATTTTGGCCTGAAAGATTTTTTAAGCATTTTCTTTTTTTTTTTTTCAACAAACTAATAAACACGTATGAATACATTATTGGCATGTTATTACACTGTTGGTTTTATTACATTTGAAATGGCCATTAACGTAAAAGAAAAAGCCAATAACGTAATGATATTATGTTATTGGTGAAACGTTACTGGTGCACAAACTTAATTACATCATTTACAAGTTATGATGTCATTGGTTTTATTACACTTAAAATATCTGAAATGATCACATTATTGGCCGTGGTTACATAATTGGATGCTACAACTGCTTTGCAGAAATCATTAAAATCCAGACTACATCAGTTACCGCTGGCTCTCCTAAACCTTCCCAAGGAGAAAGCGGACTAATCCTCTATTGATTTAGATTAGACCGTGATTAATGGCAACAATATTGAGAAACCGTTTGAATTTGTGACCAGGCCAGAAGTAGACACAATACCAACATTTTGCTCCAGGCTCAGTCATATTGATACCACTGCAGATCAGGCATTTCCAGTTCAATCTTCAAACCTCCACAGGACCAGACTGCAGCTCCACAAGCCTCCTAGCTGTTGAAAATAAGCACATGGTTAATTAGCAACACAATAGAGATGCCTCACTGAGCTGATTCCTAAATTGTTATTTCTTTATTATTTTACCTACTTACCAACGTGGTATTTTCACCAACCTATGCTCAGTGAATAAATGGTTGAACAAACACTTTAAACCTACGTAGTCTGGAAAACATGTTTGCTGTAGTGATGAAACAAACATTGTCCTACTATGACTTGAAGTAATCATCTGCTCACAGCACCACTGCAGTTTAGCTGATTTAAAACTCCTTGTTGCAGCAGAGCTTTTAACTACTGACTGGGTCATATTTCTAGTATTTTGACATGAAATGAAGCTGGTAAAAAACCTGTAATATAACAGATATTTGCAGTGCTATTTCGCAGTTTTGTGCCGTCTTTTAAAAATACAGAATAATGATATAATGGGAAAAAATGTGAATTCACAAGTCTCACATTATATGAAAAACCTGTATCTGAAAAAAGAAAGCATGAACTTACTATCTTTGGAAAGAAGATGTTATTTCATTTCACAGAAAAAGAATATTAGATCACATGATTCATAGAAAGTACGCTCCGCCCAATATTCAGATTGGCCCAGAGCCTGCCCCAGCATGAGCTTTGTAATTAAAAAAAAAATGGAATAAAATAAAATGTGGTGGGAACATGTGAATAAGTGTTGGGACCTCATTTAAATCTGTGAATATTTCACAGTGGCTCCTCCAGTTCCATTCTGCACCACAAGCTAAGTGCATATGTGATACCTTGACTTGTCCCTGGTGCATCAACTTCCAATTCACAACTGACCTGTAAGAGGTGCTATACTGTTGTTCCAAGAGGACTGCAACTTCTCTCAGGGGGCTGATTCAAAGCAGAGGACAGATTATGGTCATGCCATGAGGTTCTACAGTTTTAGCAAATGGCATGCAAAAAAAAATCTAGAAACTGACTGAACTAAATCAACTGTTTATTATCAGATAATATAATGCAAATATAATGCACATCATGCTCTAATTACTGATTAAATACAAGAGTTTTCTGCAAAAATACATGAAGCAGAACAAATTTTAGTGGATATACTGTCATTATAAGCCTTTTTTTTCTGTATTCCAGCAAGGCTTTATAGGGATGTCCTGATGACACGAGTACTTGCATTTGAGTACTTGCCGATACCCAGTACCGATCCCAGTAATTAATAGGGATAAGTGAAATAAGATTTTCTATCCTCGTGTAATGGAAAGTGTCTTCTAATTTAAAAAAAAGATGTAAACTCAAAGCCAAGTATTTTCCTGCCCACATGGCAGCGTAAACACAGCAAGTCACGTGACGTCCAGTATCAGGTGCTGTCGGGACAGAGTATTCGACGAGTACAGTAGGAGTACAGCAAAATAGGCCAGTATCGGAGCGAGTACCGATACTGGCATCAGTATTGGGACATCCCTAATATACATATATATGTATATATATATATATATATATATATATATATATATGTAGGTAATTTGTTATTACATGTTAATATCATTCAACATAATACCAATGAAACATACAGTAGATCCCAAGTAAAGTAAACATATAAACTATTTTTTATCATGGAAAATAACTGTATTTCTATGGCTTTTTTTGTTATTATACAGTATATTTCTGGCACCCCAGCTGCTGGAATATTGCCATTTTTACATTATTATTTTTTACAGTGTACAACATTGTTACTTCTGCTGTTGACTAACCAACTTAACTTTTCCATCTCATTTAGTTCACAGGTTATATACTGTATAACTCGGTTACTGTTACTGTATTTGAACTTACTTCACTTCATTTTCCAATATTCTGCTTTTTTTCTAACTAGTTCTTTTGTACTTATTCTAAATTAGCAAAAAAATGGCAAAACTTAGTCAGAGGATCACTGAAGAATCTCTAAAAGTGTCAATAATGAGGATTTCAGCACAAACAGCCAGCAAGGGATGACACATCTGCTTTTCTCTGTAATCTTACAGTCAAGTTGTCTTTTTTGCATTTTCTTTTTAGTTTACTAATTATATATCTTACTAATTATGCGGTTTCAGAGATTTGAAGCGATGATTAAAATCCCAACAATCTGTTTTTTCACTTATTTTTCATTCAACAACAGCTGGTAAGGCAGGACTTTTCCATTATTGTTTTTTTTCCCCCTCATCCGCTCTTTGTCTCTGATAATGCACCAAATCAGAGACATAAAACGGTACTGAAACTTTTCCTTCTTAAAAATTTGTATTTCTGTATGTAAACCTACTTTTTTATCACCTGAGTGAGTGTGTATTATTAATAACAGCCCTGATGTTCTGCATCTTTACGTGAATAATGGAGCACTGATGAGATGAATCTTCTGGCCGGCAGGTACCACCGTGGGCAGATGCAGCACACGGGGATGAGATCCCGTATGTGTTCGGATTGCCGATGATCGGACCCACAGAGCTGTTTCCCTGCAACTTCTCCAAGAACGACGTGATGCTCAGCGCCGTGGTCATGACTTACTGGACAAACTTCGCCAAGACCGGGTAGGATGATAGATTTGAATAGATTTCATGAATAGATTTTGTGGATAGACAGTACTGTTTTTTGTTGTTTTTTTTCACTTTTTTTTATTGCAAATTGTGATAATATTTACTGTGCATTGTGTATGTGACAGTGTGGTACACAAAGTATACAAGAAGAAGGAAAAGACAAAGAAAAAAAGAAAAAAGGGGGGATATACAAAAGAGAAATTAGAATTTAAAGCAAAATCTGGTTACTTCCAAGAGTAGATATTACACATGATCGTAATGATAATGAATCTGCCAGACTATACATAATATTAATGAATAAATGTGATAGAATTTACAGTGATGATGCTGTTGATTATAAGGTAAAAAATGGTATTGTTGGCAGTAATAGTAATGGTAAATTTGATAATAACCATTGTATTAGTATTAATAATTAAAGTAATGGTGTGGTAATGATAGTAATGAAAGTAGTAGTGGAAGCAGCAGTGGTAATAATAATAATACATGATGGTGAATTTTTTTTTTATTATTATTATCATTATTACCACCATAATAATAATAATAGTAATAATCTCGTGGGTACAGTATGGGCTGGATAATCCGCCAATACCAGGCCAGAAAGGGATGCTGCCCCCCACCTACCCTGGCATTCTAGTCAGGACGCCCACATCACAGCTGCCCTATTCTATCTCTCTCTCTCTCTCTCTCTCTCTCTCTCTCTCTCTCTTTGTTTTTTTACTGTTAAAAAGAAAAAAAAACATCTGAATTATCTTCAAGCTTTAAGTATCGTTCTCGCGCTGTAAATGAATTCAGTTTGGCATTAAAAAGAAAAATGTAGAATGCCGCAAACATGGATCATCTCAGCCAATTGCTATCATCCACTTAGGTTTTTTCACTGCGCAATTTAAATAACTTTATGAACATTTACTCTACAGTCACTACATCACTTGATCAATACAATTATCATTACAAGACCATGAACAAGTTGATAATTCCTCCACATGTGCATTTCCTAATATTAACCACATCTGACGGCTGCAGGAGCGGTGAATTATGCCACTGGGTTTTATGGACTGTACAGTGTAATTGGTATTCTTTGCTGATACTCTCTACATATCTTCAATTACATTATTAATTAATAGTCGCAGGCTGCAGAGGGACATTCTTGATGGTGGAAAATTAAAACTCCTTTTTCCCCTTCTGCCTGGTGTTGCCTTCCAGCATATCATCATGGTGGTAATTGTTTTTTCTGATGCATAAAAGGGGGACATTGGCTTTTTCTGTGCCCTGCCCAGTAACCCTGAGGCGAACAAAAAGGCACTAATGATCTACATATATAACCCCAAATTGACGTAGAATGCTTGGTACCTGGGAGATTTATGCCACCCATTTGAATGGTTAAGCGTGTTCCTGATGAGGTCTGGCTGGCTCCATATGCCTCTCCCAGACAATGGGGCGCTCAGCAGGTCTGAATGGGTCTCTGTAGCTCACATGGCCGGATCTGTTCTGTCCAGATTAAATAGAGAGCCTTTCTAACACAGGATTCCATGCTGAATGTGTTCTGTAAGCTCATCTGTACGTATGTTTGAAGGCAGCTTTCATGTCACTAACCAGTACTCATGGTGATGGAGGGCTCTTTGATACGCAGTCTGTGCTTTTATTTACATACTTCTTGGCCTGAAGCAAGTTTAAGTTACATCTACAGAAGTTCACGTCCAAGTAGATATTTATGCTCGTAACCCGTTTTACTCAGTTTGCTCAGTTTTACGTTTTCTCCTACAGTAGGCAGCCACATGATGATGATTACACACATCTAACGGAGCTCAATGTCAAGTCAATAAGAGACACAACACTATTTGTGAAGTCCCGCAACCTGCACATACAGAAAATGTATGATAAAGTTATGCAGCGTCCCATATGGAAAAGATATGGATAAATCTTGTAAAGTTTTATCTGTATTTTCTAAAACTTGTATCTAATGCATATGAGAGTGAAATCAGATATAAGATCTACAGTATAGAAAAACAGTACAAAAGGAAACTTGTATGATTTGGGTACTTCTAAGAACAATATATGACAATGAATGAAAGTAGGGCTGTGCAATTAATCGAAATTTGATCTTGATTTCAATTTTAATGTCAAACGATCCCCAAACTAATATAATCGAGTTGAAACGATTTATTTGCCATTTTTCTTTCCACAATTTATGAGAGAGACGCGCATGTACAATACATTCCCTTCCATACAACCTACACTCAGGCAGCTGAAGCATTGCCCTAAAGCTTTAAAAAGTTTTATTTTGGGATGTTTTTATATAAATAAGCTCATTTACTTTATTCTTCAAATATAGAGAAATTGCAGAACAGCTGCAGTTTATTTGGGATACATTTATGTTTTCTATGCCTTATATTTATTTTATTCATGCAATGCTTTATACATTGAATAACAGCTGTAAGGTTCATGCTTTTACCCTATATTTATTTTCAGTTTGAACATTTTGCGTAACTTATTGTTTTTTGACAGAGAGAAATGCTGAATAAATGCATTGTGTAACTAAAAGATAATTGTTTGAAAAATCGTGATTTCAAAATTGACTGAAATAATCATGATAATGATTTTTTCCATAATCGAGCAGTCCGAAATGAAAGAAATGAAAAGTGGCCACTTTCAAGCAAATGTACAAACAATTATGCAATCAAGAAAAGCATTTTCCGGTATCTCTTATGCAAGAGATACCGGAAATAGACATTATAGCCTAATGTAACAGTTGCTGCTTATGATGCCTCGTGGCACACCTGGTGTGACACATCCAAGTGTCCTGAGTGGGTTGCCATATTTACTCCAAATGACATAATTCAGTATATTTAATAGCTTAAACAGTAGTACATCTAGCTGCTGCAAAGCTACGGAAGCTGCGTCAGACGAGATTGCGCGTTCTCTTTTTTTTTTTTTTTTTTTCTTTGTTTTAAATCAATATTCAACCCCGCTTGTGTTTGTCCAGGTTTATCTGCAGCTCTGGCGCTCTTAGCACAATGTAAACAGCAAATTTCTTCTTCTACGCTTGTATTATTGGCATTGTAGGTGCTGAACGCTGCTGCTTCCATAGTGTCGTGAACTCTCTTGGACACGCTTCGCGGCAGCTACATGTAGTACTGTTTAAGCTATTAAAATATACTAAATGATGTTGTTTTGAGTAAATTCTGGACACTACCCACTCAGGAAACTTGGATTACATTGGACAAGCAGTATGGAGGAATATTGTCAAGTTTTTGTGGACTTTTATGGACCTTTTTGGATTGGCCGCCAGTGAACTCCATTATATGAAAGTTGGGGAAAGACAAAAACCTCTCTGATCTCTGGCTGCATTTGAGATATTAAAAAGTGCTCCAGTCTTGCTCAGCATGAGAGTGAGTAGAAAATGAACGCACATTATTCAGGGGGTGTACTACTCCTTTAAGACAATTTCATGTGGCATTATTCATGTACAGAAGTCACAGTGATGTCATTTCGTGACTTCTAGCGACTTTTGAGCCAGCCAATAGCAACTTCACCCCCTGAAGAGTTGGCCGGTCACCGGTCACTCCACCGTCGGCAGTCCTTAAGACCTCCATGGATCTCCTGTCTGGATCAGCCAGCCTGCTTCCATCTGCTAGCGTTAACTTACTAAAATAGCTGTCAGAATCCGTAAAGTGAGTGTCTACATATTCCTACCACTTAGACAAATTCTGAGACTGAAAAACTTGTTTGAAAACTTTCCATTTTAAAAAATGCCACCAAAATTGCTAGCTGCAGCTTGTCAACATAGCACCTACAGATGTTTTTGCCTCGGGGCTAAGCTCCACCCACCCAAAAATTGTCACTGTTTGTAATCTTTGAAACCGTCTTTACTGGAACAGTGCACATATCAAAATAACGCTTCAACATATTGATTTGTGCGTATATAGCACAACGTTGTCTGTTAACCATCAGACAAATCATCCCATACTGTATATAAACCTAAATATTTAACCACACTACAGACTTTAAGAAGAGATCCAGACAGAGAGGAGTTAGGAAATAATAAATTCTGGTCTTCCTTGCTTCCTTTACTTTCCTCTGCACTGTAGTTGACATTAAAACTCGACACCTTGTGCACGAACCCAGAGAGGATTGGACTTTTTTTGTGATTCCATTTGACTGAATCTTTTTTCTCTCTGTGAATTCACTTTTCTCCTCCTTTCTTCACAGAGACCCAAACCAGCCCGTCCCCCAGGACACCAAGTTCATCCACACTAAGCCGAATCGTTTTGAAGAAGTGGCTTGGACGCGCTACAACCAGAAGGACCAGCTGTACCTGCACATTGGCCTGAAGCCCCGAGTCAAAGAGCACTACCGGGCCAACAAGGTTCCTTCAACTTCTCTTCAGTTCTTTCAGTCCTGAATGTGGTCTTCAGGTCCTCCTGAAATGAAATATGCAATTAGAAAGAATGAGTAATAAACACCATCATGACATGTTATCATTTTTATTTATTATCATTTTAATTTTCCTCCCTTTTGGGTTATTTACAAAGAAAAAAAAAAAGTCCCCTCCCAAAAACTCCAAGGAAAAATTAGATTAATCATAGAAAATTACAGACTTTTTTTTTTTTTGCTTAAATCTTTCAGTCAGCCTCAATCAAAATTAAAACCTCTAAGTATGTAATTACTTAAATGATTTTACCCTTTAAATGTCAGTGTAATTAAATGTTTTTGATAAAGGAAAACAGAGAAAAATTCCAATTTAATATATTTTTTTCATATTCATGCTCAAATTGCTAAACTGAGTTGATTCCCACTCAAAAATACTTAATATGAAAGTATACAATTATTTTAACCTTACAAATGGAAGTGTGATGACACAATCTTACTTTTCATAAAAAGGAAAAAAAAAAGAATCATGTAATTAAACTGATATTTGAAGGGTTCAAATAATGTGGATAGTTATTAGTTTGGCATTTTGATCAGGACTGAAGTTGATTTAATCAAATAAGAAAAAAAAGGTTAGAAAAAAAAAACAATCAGTGATGTTTTATAACGTTTTTTTTTGGGCGAAGGTTTTTCTGCACTATACAGTAATAACCTGAAAGGGTGTGATTTTGTGCCCAGCACCGTGTTGATCTTTAAGGACATAAATCTATTGGAATTTCAAAAGTAGTAGTAGAAAAAAAATCATCCCACGAGGTAACACTACAGTACCAATTACCTACAAGGGTTAATTATATTCTCTCCATCCCTTTCCCCCCTTTTTTTTATTAAGTTAATACAGTTTAAGGCCTTGACCCCATAATGTTAACTGCACACTATCTTGAGTAGGTGGAATATGAATTTGATTATTCCAGTGTTCCAGTTTCTATAACGATTGCAGAAATCCTTCTGGTTTTTCCATTGTTCTTTGTAAAACAAAGCGAAGCTGCTGATCAGCATCAGACTGAGGTTTTACCGTGCTCGTGTCCTGAGATGCTTCCATACTGACTCTAGAATGAGTTCATTCATGCTGTCCGTTCATTTTCTGTCCACTCCTCAGGTCAACTTGTGGTTGGAGTTGGTTCCTCACCTACACAGCCTCAATGAAGTCACCCAGCTCATCCCCACCACCACCAAGGTTGGTACTAAATCATCCACACGGGAAATAATCCAGGAAGTTTCCATTTAAAACCAGTGATGCATGACATTTTCGGCCCATTGTCGGTATTGGCTGATGGTTTTAAAACTGAATATTGATATTGGTCCAATATCGACCTAATATCAGTATTTTTTTTCTCATTTTATCTTTTCATTTGATTGGAAAAGAGCAAAATGAACTAAGGGTGCACTATAATTATCGGCCCGATATCTATCAGCACTTATTACAGGAAATTATTAGGCTATATCTTTCCGATAAGTTCAATATCATAACACCTTGCCCCAAAAACATATATATTCAGGGGTGCTGATGGGATTTTTAAACTGACGGGGCCAAATGATTTAAACTCAATCAGTTATTTTTGTGTAATTTGGGCTTTAACCCCGAAAGAAAGCTGCTGCTCTCCAGGGGAGACTCCAAGCTGCTTCCAAACCACTTTCCCTACCGATACTTAGAATTCTTAAGATCGGATGTGTTAACAGTTTCCATTTGTTGTCCCAGATGTTAAAAAGCTTTCTGAAATGAGGAAATACAGAAATATAAAATTGTAAATAAAACAGTTATCAATATAATTAATGCAGGTGTTATTTGGTGGCAAAACTGCGGAAGTCTGAGTTTTTTGGTTTTTTTGTGGGTTTTTTTTTTCTCTTAAGAAAAAAAAATCTGTGGGACATGGGAACAACATACAGTAAGGCCGCGCCCACCGAGCAACATTAGGACATCTCTGTTAACTACCAGATCTGCCACAGATGCAGCAGTTTTTTTTTTTTTTCTAATTTTGCACCAGGAGTGAATATTACAACATTTTCAGCTTTAATATCAGTATCGGCCATGAGAAGCTGAAAATTGTTGTCATTTTTTATGTAGTGCATCAATGAATAAAACAGATTTTATATGGTCTGCAATGCTGCACATACACACACACACACACCCGCGCACACACACACAAATAGGAGTGCACCAGGCTGCATACAGCAATAACACTATACTATATATAATGATTGAGATATCATTCTGCATAAAAAAAAAACAAAACAAAAAAAAATTACAAAGAAACTATAAACTTGACTCCACAAAGACGTTTGCAGATTAAACCAGGTCTGTTTGACAAGTTTCAAGTGATGCTCTTTGTTGCTTGGGTGGAATTGTGTCTTTTGCTGCTGTTATTTACAGCAAATGACCACAGTTTTGTGTGATTACTTGGAAAAAGCAAACATTTAAATAGCCCAAACTGGTTACAGATAAATCAGAGTTACTTAGATATCAGTTTTTCATTCCTGCATCCAACACAAACCGCAGATTATATGCAGATTGTACTAAAATCTAAAATAAAAACTTATCAGTTATCGGTATCAGCCATGAGAAGCAGAAATTATCGGTTTTGGTGGAGATTTTTCTTATTGTGCATCACTAATTACTCCCACCAGCAGCTGTATGTTTAACTGGCTCTGACTTGATGGAGATGGGAACATAACAACCAGGTTTTTGACCGAGGAAACTGCAGTCTGGGCTGCAACAGAGAAACTAACATGTGACACGGAGGCTCTAAAAGTGACAGCAACCACTCACAGGCAAAAACAAAAGACATTCATTTCACTGTATGCAAGACAGTTAGCAGCCGTCCTTAAAACAAACTCGCCTAATCGCTTATGAGTTGTGATTATCAGACACTGTGGTCCGACACAGCCTGCAGGATTCAGTGTAATGTCATCCCTTCATGATGTCGTTATGAATTTGTCCCTCGGGACGTCGTGGCCAGCTGCAGCCCTCAGAGCACTGAGGATAAACACGTTATTACTGGCAACAGGAAAGCATTTAGTCAGCTTTCCTTAGCAGGTGTTTTAACAGGCTTTGTTTGGAAAACTTGTTTGTCGCTACTTTGCTTTGTTAGTGGCATTACTAACTGGACTTCTAACAGGAACGAGTGCGAATGTGGTGGTCATTAAAAGGTGTGTAAATGGTTCTCTGTGGGCAGCTTAAGGAGGAATTAATTAGACCTACATGTGTGGCATACCTTTCTATAGAAGTCCCCCTTCTGGAGAACAGTCCTCTGACCATTTGCTCTGGAAGAACTCATCTGCTTGCAGTCTGCACTGTGCATGCAGCAGCAGAAACTTATCTTGTGACAGTCCTCTTTAGTTTAAACTTGTTCAATAAAGTGGAAAATAAGCTTATTTTGCAGAGTTAATTAAGAAGATTGACACCAATCTCATTTGTCCGCCTAAGTATGAAACCACAGCAGGAAGATAATTATTGTTGCAGCTCTTGGAGCTGAAGGAAATGCCTTCACACTCGCTTGTCAGTTAATAAGAAGCATCTCAAACAGAAAAAACAAGCTTTGATTTTGTAAAAATGAACCAAAATTATTTTTTTTCTCATTCTCTGAGCTGAAGTCGTTGCTTCTTAGTGTCTACAAGCAGGCAAGGTTATTTTTCAGTGGTTTAATACAGGTTACTGCACGTTTTATTTTGCTGAAGTTATAATACTTCATTAGGTTCCAAATATGTGTAGTATTACATTTTATTATTTGAACATTTTTCATTTAATAAATTTAAGTTTGCCACAAATGATTATTTGATAATAATCGACTAGTCACCAATTATTTTGACGATAAGTCGACTAATTGGATCATATGGAAATTGTGGCATATTTGCAGAACCACCCAAAAGTTTGGACACTTTCTAATCGAATCTAATGAAAAAAATGTGTCCAAACTTTTGACTGTTTGTGTGTGTTAAAATCTTAACACAGGATTAAGCGAGGTTCAAAGTTTCTTTTGAATTTTGTTCACATATGGAAGTCAAAAGTGTTTACGGAGGGGATTTTGGATACCTCTATAGATAATTTCACAATTTAGATACCGTCAACAACCAGAAAAACCAATTTTTTTGTCATATTTGGGATGAAATGTTCTATAAATCAGGCTGTGAATGAGACATCAAAAAATCTTTCAGTAAAAACTTTAAGAATACAGTCAGGAGCAAAACTTGAAGGTTTGGTTTCTGTAAGTGCTCCTGAAGTGGAGATTATTTTTACCCGCAATAAGAGAAAAATCTCATTTTGAAAAAAACGCCTTTAAAGGTGCCATGACATCAAATTTAACTTTTCTGGGGTTTTGGGGGTATAATATGATCTGTTGTGCACTGATGAGGCCATGTGAATGTCCAGAGTGAGAATCAAAGTTCCTGTTTATGGTCTGTCAG
Source organism: Atherinomorus stipes (assembly GCA_023101725.1). Classification (NCBI taxonomy): domain Eukaryota; kingdom Metazoa; phylum Chordata; class Actinopteri; order Atheriniformes; family Atherinidae; genus Atherinomorus; species Atherinomorus stipes. The sequence goes on from JALJCO010000491.1 coordinate 167,273, forward strand.
CTTTGTCTCTCTGCTCAGAAACGGTTGAATCAGACAGCAGGCTATCATTCTACGTAGTTCTATCATTCTACGTAATTTAATTGCGCCAATAAGAGCACACTATCCAGTAAACAGCGCCCCCCCTCTCCCAACGGTTTATGCACCGTCCGCTCCCCCCTCCCCTCCCTGTCTGATTCAGCTTCGTGTATGGAGCTAGTAGTAACTTCTGTGCAGTCAGGTCTGGGTTTTCAAACAAATGGACTTAAAAGAAAACTTCTGCAGCAACCACAACCTTGTCATTACCTGTAAGTTTATTTATTTTCTAAATGCTGTCTTGTCTGATAAACGTAGCTCACACTGTCTGAAGTGCCCATGTTGCGAGCAGTTAGCCTTTAGCAAACTCCGACCGCAGCTTGACCTAGATTCTCCAAATAAGGTCATAGCCAAATAAGGTGTAGCCAATCAAAATGAAGTCAACGTGGTCTCCGGGTAAAGCTCCATATCATCACCAGACCCAACTGTATTACTGAGGAAGTGAGGTCTGGCGTTTCAAAACAATACTCCGCTGTAAAAAATGCCGTTTTTTTCTTTGGAGTATTTACATATGCAGTAATGCCAACAACATAAACTAGTTTTTAACTGCTATGTCATCACTCCTTTAAAGTTTTGGATTGTAAAATTCTCCACATTTTTGTTTAAAAACACTATTTACAGACATCAGAGCCAATCAGATTCATTAGCTTGAAATATCAAGTTTGGCTGAGATGACATCGTCCAGGAAAAAGAGACGTTTCCAACGATACCAGACATGACCGGGTTTAGACGAGCACCACGGTGCTGCGCTCCGTTTCAAAACACCAAATTTAGCTGCATTTTGAGAGGATCTGGGTGCATCAGACAAAGTATCATGAAATAAACTCCTTAAATGTTTATTTTTGACGTTTCTTTACACTAGTCTGACAGAAATCATGTTGAAGGAGGGAAAATAATGAAAATGTCAAAATTGACCAGGTCATGAAAAAACATGGTTTTTGCCTGTCGTGACTCCCCTAAAGATTCAACATGCATGGGATTCTTGTGCAACACAATCTCCCACATCTGGCTTTTGAAATTGATTTACCCGAGTATCAATGTTGTTCTCTAAAAAGATATATATGATAAACTTTCCTCATGAATGAATCACTAAGCTTTGTTTATGCATTTTTCTGTCTAGATTCCTCAACCAGAGGCTACCAACCGCACACCAAAAACCAAAGTTCTGGTGACCAAGCGCCCTAATCCAACCCCCTACCCCACCGAGACCAATGGCATTCACAACCAGCCTCACCTGGTGGACCAGCGCGACTACTCCACAGAGCTGTCCGTGACCATAGCTGTGGGGGCATCCCTGCTTTTCCTCAATATTCTGGCCTTTGCTGCGCTTTACTACAAAAAGGACAAGCGGCGGCATGATGTCCACCGGCGCTGCAGCCCCCAGAGGAGCGCTGCCAATGACCTGGCCCACACTCAGGAGGAGGAGATAATGTCCCTGCAGATGAAGCAGCACTCGGACCTAGATCGAGATTGCAGGGGGGTGAGCGACTCTCTGCACCCGCATGACGTGGTGCTGAGGACTGCCTGCCCGCCGGACTACACTTTGGCCATGAGGCGCTCACCTGACGACATCCCGCTCATGACACCCAACACCATAACCATGATCCCCAGCACCATGGGAGGGCTGACCTCGCTCCACTCTTTCAACACCTTCCCCAGCAGCGGGCAGAACAACACCCTGCCTCACCCACACCCACACTCACATTCCACCACCAGAGTATAGCCCCGCGGCTGCCCCCACGCAGGCAGGACTCTGACGGCTGAGGCACGGAGCCGACGGCGCTGCAGAGACTCGAGGCCGACGTATGCGGACGTGTCAGGAGCGACGATGCCAGCCTGGAGTTGCCAAACACTCACGGAATTACACTGGGATTGTGCCACACGCTGTTAATACCTGAGGGAATATAATAAAGAGTTTCAGATGGTTTGGACCAGAAGATTAAAAAAAAAAAAAAAAAATTATGTTTTTGTACAAAATAAAAGACAATGAAAAAAATACATATAAAGAGTTGGAGGAAAAAACAACCTCTCACAAGCTAAAACAAAGAAGAGGATGTTTTTTTTTATTAATATTTTTGTTCTGATATTGCAGCAAAACAAGGTACAGTAAAATACTTTTTCTCTCTAGCGACAGTCATGGCCTTCGGGATCTCCTGACAAATGACTGCTTGACAGTATTATCTGGAAGCAGAGCGGAGCATCAGACACGCCTCGGAGGTGAGGAGAGGGGAGCACTTTGTAAAGAAAGAAAATATATTCTTTTCCTTTGACATCACACTGCAGAATACTCTGCGGGGCACAAAGGAGACGCAAACCAAATGTAGGCATGTCTAAGCAACGTAAATGAAGGCCATGTAAGATACGGCAAAAACAGCTTGAGAGCAAATGAAGGACTGGAAACACGAAGAAAACGAAAGCCTGTATGCACAACAGAACCATTTTGTGGAAAAACAAAACAGTAAGAAAAAAAAATCTCGCAAATACTTTTCATCCATTTATTTTTCAGGATGGGAAACAATTTTATTGTATAGAACCTATTTACATATCTAGATCGTACACTAAGCACCAAGGCTTTTTAAGCCCTCTTCTCGTGGGAGGGGTGTCCATACTGCAATCCTGCCAGTGCGACAGAAGCGGTGGGGAGGGAGGATCCACCCACTGGCTTTCTGGCAGTTCCAACTTCAACACAAAGAGCTGGGGGACAAAGGAAAATTGGATATTTTAGCACGATGCGCATGACAATTTATCTGCTTGATGGCTGCTCTGCTGATTATGTCATTATTAAGAATAATTTTCGCCCTGTCCCTTGCATTGGAGAAATTTCAGACATGTTTCCTGATTGGATTACGGGAAAAACCACGCCAACCCGTGCAGGACCACAGGAAATGCAGATGCTGAGTGCTGGAGTTGGGAACAGAAAGTGTTGGGGTTGGGAATATGGAAAATCTTTCTTGCATAATATAATATAGCTTGAGTGGGGCTGGGCATATAAGGACTAGTTTTGTACTCTGTGTGTTGGTACTACTTTTTGATAGTGGTTAAATCACATTACATGGTATCAATCAAACTCATTGTACCCTCAGTTGAGATCAATGTTCTTTGCTGTTCTACCAACTGGAGCACTATACCTTATTGAAGTCAAAGTAATTACCTGCACTGTTTATTCCATTGGCCTTTTCTTTAGTTTTTCCTTTTTATGTCTTTTTCTTTAAGGTATGTTGACTGAGTGATGCAGTGGAGCTCCACTGGAAAGAAAAACGGAGGGTGAAAGAGTGAAACTTGGCTGTGTAGACTTTGTGCTGCTGTATCCAACCTGGCTCTGTTCTGCAGAGCTATTTAAACATGAATGCCTGTACATGACTAATTCAAGTTAAAAGCCAAGCAGACGGATCACACGGAGCAGGAATCTATAGAGCTGCACAGCAGGGGGTCGAAAGGAAGGCTTAGGATCAGGGTAGGCCCATTCCCATCATGCACTTGTTTTTTTTGTTGGTTTCTTTCCCCTAGATTTCATCATTTGCAAAGCTGGGTCAAATTAAGAGGTACTTTGTGTGAGAGGTGTACACAGTGGCAAAAAAAAGAAAAGCATGTCCAGAAAAGTAAAACCTCTTCAACATGAGGCTGTTCTGCTTTCTTCCTATGCAGAGTGGTGTGAAAGTTTTCTGTTTCTCTGGATGGAAAGAAGTTGATTTCCTTACGAACCGTAGTTTCATGGCTCACATTTTTCTTATATTTTTAGAAACATTACTTATTCTATATCTGAGTCTTAAAAATTGATGCAGAGAAAAAGGTCTGGGCACCTTGCATGGTGGGTGACTAAGTATTTGGGTCTTGCTTTACCATTTTTATGTTCCCTCATGCTGCTTCACACAGTTCTGCCTCTACATTCATTCTGGACTCTCAGATTCTGGATGCTTTCTGGGAAACCAGCCAATGAGGGCGGACTTTACTCTGCAGACAGAAACAGAAACATCTTGGAGATTTGGTCCTGAAACTGGATGGTTGAATCATCAGGCTCTATGGTGATCTCATGAAATTCATAAGATGTTTGGATGTAAAGAAGAAGATTACAAATATCACCTTCCCAACATTAAATCTGTTGCCAGGCAACAAAACAATAGCTGCATTTCCATTACACTTATTAAAAAAATAAAAAGGAGTATTTCATCAATTTTAAAAAGTGCAACTGCGACATGCAGGTGTTTCCATTGAATGGTGTTTAGCACATCAGCTGTAATTCTCATCAAATCCCACCCAGTGAGACTCCACTCTGAGGAAGATGGAAAAATTTGGCCCTGATTTACTAAGAATTCAAGTAAAGAGCACTAATTTGTTTGGAGCACTGATAAATAGCGTGCGTTGTCTCTTCAGCGTTTGTGGGTGATCTACATAGATTACACACGCAATCTGTAACAGGCGCAAACAGCAATATTTAAATGAGGATTTAGCGTGCGCTGTTGCTGTGCCATGGAAAGTTCAGAGGAGCATGTATGAAACGCAAAATGAAATTTGACCTGATAGAGAGAAATTAGTTCCAGAGATACAATAGAAATATCATATAATATGTAATATAAGTATAATAACTATAAAATAAAAACAATGCAGCACACTGTAAGAACAGACAGCTCTATCAAGTTGTATCCACTTACTTTCTTTCGTAAACTCCACTTAAACTCTGAGTTTTGGACACAGAACTAACTTAATGAGTTTCAGATGTTTAACTTATAATTGTGAGTTGTCTTGACTTTTTTTTCAGGCCTTCATCATTGATTGAACTCATGTTCTTAAGTTAAAGCTTGCATGAACAGAAAGGGGGGCGGAGCTGTTTTCAAAACTCAATGTATATTGACCACAAAGGCTCATGGGAAGTGCAAAAGCTGTCAGTTCATACCTGCTTTTCAGACTTGCTAAGATACACGCAATTTTTGGCGCCCGCTTTCCGTTGCAGGGTTGATAAATCACATTGTGTGTGCAAAGCTGAGTTGTTTGCATAGTCAATAATTTGTGCGTTCTGGCAGAAATGCCGATACTGCATATTCATCTACAGCAGACACAAAATGGATAGCAGGGCTATTTTACACAGAAACAAGTGCAAACCTCCTTGTGCCTGTTTGTAAATCAGCTCCTAATGATTATTGCTTGTGTAATGAAGATAGCGCTCGTTTTAGTACGCGCAAACCTTTCGTAAATGAGGGCCTTCATGTTTTAGAGCTACTGGTGCTCCTCATCAGGCGACGAAAGCAGCAGATAATTCAGAGGCAAAGTCTGTATGTACAAACCCCCTGATCATATTGGCAGGAAAAAAAACAAAACAAACAAAAAAAAAAAAACATAGGTACCCCGGGCATGCATTATCACTACAACAACTATCGAAACGATTTAAAAGGATTAATAAATAGGTTTGCTGATTAACAATTTCTGGATTTGTTTCGGGTTCCCAGGCGGCGTTAAGGCCTGTCACGTTTTAGGGCTGTTTCTTTTACCCAGATCTTGTTTGAAGTCTGTCACAGGTTTTCCGTGACGTTTACAGTTCAGGAGGCTGACTGGACCCACCGAGTTAGAGTTGGTGGAATCGTTCTGTTTAGCTCCTGACAAATTATCTCATCTTTTCTCAACAACTGAAATATTTACACAAACCACAAACATGACCTTCCGAAAGCAAAACTGTTGACTAGAAGTTTCTTTCCACAAAATCTGCACTATTTTCCTTAAACTTGGTCATAAAAATTCAGTTGTCCTCATTATCATTCCACAGGACCGGTGAGGTATTTTTTTTTTTTTTTTTTTTGGGAGGGGGGGGGGGGTAGTTTTTGTTGAGAAGATGCAAAAAAAGGTTTTCCTCTGATGATTCTCTCCCTGAAGGTTGGATACGTGCAGGTGTTGCTGCGCAGTTTAACAAAGCACCAGCACTAAATCCTCCTGGACTTCTTTTGAGCTCAAATTAATTAAAGTTTATTACTTTGGCAAAAAGTTATTTAAGAGTTGGGGTAGTGTTTTTTTCATAGTTTTCCTCTATTTGTATGAGATATTAATAATGTGCAGATTTTGCTGAAAACATTGGGAAGCAGGTTACGTTGTAAGTAATTCTCTACTTGCTCAGAATTTCAAATTTAAGCAACAAGAAGAGACATTTTGACTCGGGGTGCACAGATTATAAGTATGCCGCTGCAAGAATAGGAAGGAAGCAGAGAGCCCCTCGTACCACAGTCACCTCTCAGCTGATGTTGAAGAGCTATTGCTTTTCTTACCAGGGATTCGCATGTCTCATCTTTCTTACGGGGCTGACAGCTTGGGCTGTTTAACAAATCGGCTCCCTTCCCATCCGCAGTCTTCAGTGGACCGCCTTCTGCAAGGCTGCCTGCTAACATGTTTAGGTCAGAGAAGCCTTAGCACCTAACAGCGTTAGCCACTGAGTAGGAATGAGTCATCCAGCGAAGCAGACTGCAGTCAAATCCAGTTGTTTGGAAGGTTTAGGTCACTGTGGGAGTGAAGTGGTCTTCAAAACATACGGAGATAGAAATTCCTATTGTGCTCAGATCTAAAAGTCTGTACGCCAGCACAGAGATGCTGCTTGGTAAGCTGACATGCTTGTCTCCCTGCTTTTCTTTTGCTAAAATGTAGTTGTGTAGAGGCCTCTGTTGTGAGAATACATCCTGCCCCTTTTGGCTTCCTGACAGAGATTGTGCAGTCATTCAAAATAATGAGTTCAGACTTCTGTTACCCCATATTAGACTGCAGTAGACAAGCTGGATGGTACTATAAAATCTTGTCTGCTTTTGCTTTTTGGAATACTATTTAAATTGAATAAAATAATTATATCTCTTTGCTTTTGTTTGTTACTCTGGATGAAACGAGCAGTGATGGTTCAAACTTGGATTAAATAAAGAAAGACTCCAGGTCTATAATGGCACATCTCAAGCCAGCCACATTGTTATATCTTTCTTTATAAAAACGTAACAGGAAAATGTGTGAAACTGTTTAAACTGGGGGAAATCTGTTGTGTAAGCCTGTTGGGACTGTGTCAAGCTCTACCTCCCATTTCTGATTTCATCAAAATGAAAACATTTGTGCAAACCGTCTCACACGTAGACGTGTTAAGTGATTAATCTTTGGTCTTCCAAGTACAAAATTTTGCTATCTTTTCAATATTGGCATACCTCTGTGATCGCCTGTACTTGGACTCCAGATTTATTACATCTAAATAAAAAGCAACATGACCTTGTTTTTGTAATCCCATGGCTAAAATACAATTTAAAAGATGTGCAAGGGTTCCGTGTAAGAAAATGAAATGCTTGGTTTGGCTGGGAGGCCTGCTGACAGTGAGTGTTAAAATGAAAGGAAAATCTGCACTACACAGGACCATATCAGGACAAGGAAAGCTTTAATACATAAACTGTCAATTTCCATCAGACTCGCTCTACACAACCAGACAATATTGATGGGAAATACTTCTACTCATTCAAAAACAGCCCAGTTCAAACCCAAAGCTCAGAAGCAGGGCCGGCCTGAGCCTTTATGAGGCCCAAACCTACGTTATTAAAGCCCCCCGACCACCTCAGCACCATCAGTACTTAACTTTTACTAATGTTTGATTATTTCACGCTCTGTAAAAGGGACGTACCCCTTCATTTGAACTTTGTAGTTGCTTACATCACACTGGTGCACTTTGGTGGTTTAACCTAACTGGGACAGCTAATGCACAGAGTTCACAGTTATTAGTTTTCACTTTTAGATATGCAGTGTCATGTATGATTGTAGTATACTGGATTTGTATTTGAAAGTAAGAGAAAAAAAGAGCAGACAAGACACATCTAGAGTGAAGAAGTCAACCAGATTAATTACTTCTTGAAATTTGGGAGACGAAACTGTTCAAAACATTTAAAACTTCTTTTAAAAAGTAACTGAAAGCTGCAGCCATCTGTGATAATTTCATGGTTGGCACACAACCACGATTTATAGTACGTAGTCAAGTTTTTTGTTTGTATCACCATTTTTATTTAAATTATTCAAATATATTTGTGTATTTTAGAACTGTTTATTTATTTCAAATCAAGATATTTTGACAATTCAAGCACACTTTGGTGCCCCTTTAGTGACATAGGGGGCCCAAGCAGCTGCTTTGTTTGCTTATTCCTTTGGTCGGCTCTGATAAAAAAAAATACTCTAAAATGTGTGATACTTCTGAAGGAGGGCTTTCATATAGTTTCTTTTTAAGTTGAAAACTTTGTGTGTTCAAGGATCTTTCCATCTCAGCCACAACAGGACAGAAGAAAAGTGATTTGCAGACGTACTCACCCCACCTGCCATATTTCCTGACTGTTTTTGTTTTTCTGTGTCAATTGAATTATTTTGTGTGAAAATTTATGTTGAAATGTAGAAAAATTCTAAATAATTCTAAAAGACAAAAAGCAGTGTGTGCAGATAAGGCTTGGCAAGAAAACAATCTCAGACAGACATAATCAGTGGATCTATATACAGAATCAGCTGTGTATCCCTCTGTAGTCCAGAAGAGGGAAAGTCAAAAACATAACGACCTGCCAGATATAGGACAGAAACTGAGCATAAATGTCAGAGAGCAGTGAAAGAGGGCTTACCGAACTGTGCAACATAACAGAAAGGTTCCACAATCAGTCATATGAAAATGAGTTACGTTCAATAAAACAGAGCAGTAGTGTCTAATGTGCAAGCTTTGCCATCAGTTGGTAAATGCTAAAATTTGTTGTATGACCTGAAAAGGTATGAGAGAAGAAAATGCCGGTGTGACTCTCTGTGCAAGTATAAAGCAGAAAAACATGAAAAAAATCCAAAATGAAACAAAGAAGTAACAGCAGGCTTATATTTTAAAGCAAAAAAACATCAGGCCCCTGTGGTTATTACTAGAATACTTTGGTAATTGACAGCCTTTTATTTTTTAATATATATTCAGAAAACTAGACTGAGGTCAGTCAATCAATTTTTTTGCCATACTGCCCTGCTCTACATGCATATTCATACATTTTATAAACTCCTAACTAATACAGTATCTGGTGTTACCAGTTGCCATCAAAAGTCACCTAAATAGCCAAATAAGGCATGCAGTCCAAGTGTCACATGACATCAGTTTATATTCACTTGTTCTGAATGGTCCCAAAGTTTGGAATATTACTAATTAAGTTGCACCCCAAGCAAGCAACGCCATGACGACCAAGGAGCTCCCCAAACAGGTCAGATACAAAGCTATGAGGAGCAGGTTTGGGTTATAAATGTATACAAAATCTTACAGAGCACTATCAAGTCCATCATCACTCAATGGAAAGTATATCACAGAACAAACCAAAATGCATTCACTCTCTCAACTAGAACCATGGATGGTGCAACACCAGAGACGGTTCCTAAGAAACTTGCTTGAATGTTCCAGAGATTTGAGGCTGGGACGGAGATTCACCCTCCAGCTGCAAAAATGCTGAAGAAATCCAATGACCGGGTGGCAGCCCAGACCTTGTTCACAGTCCAGACCTCACTTGGAATCTGTGGCAGCACTTAGAGACTGCAGAATCCATCCAGAATTTGAAGGAGCCGGAACAGTTTTGATTTAAAGAATGGTCAAAAATCCCAGAGGCTGGAGTGTAAACCTTATACACACTGCCAGAGACTTTTAGCTAGAAAAGCTAGAAAAGCTGTTCTTCAAAATATTTAAGGCAGGTACATAAACACTACTCTCCAAAAGTTAGGGATATTTGTTTTTTGCATGATGTCAGAATGAACCTAAAATCCAAGCCAACCTTTCTAGTTGAACTGAATTAGAATTTCTATAAAATTTTGAATGCACGTGTAGATGGTTCAATGGTTAAATATTTATTGCACATCATGCTGTTCTCCAAAAAGATAACTTACTACAAAAAAATACAAAGTACAAAGTAGTGTCCCGTTCACATTTAGACATCATCAGACCAAGACGACACCAAACACAAGTTATTGAGACATTGTCATTTTTTGTTGTTGTATGTCCACAATTGTTTGCGTTTCTTTCAATGAATTGTTTGAGATGGAGGAATTACCACATCATAATTCCAGTTAAATGTCCAACATTCATAATATAGCATCAATAAGGTGTGAAAATTAGAACTGAAAGGTGAATATACCTAAACTTTTGTGAGTATTGTATGTCGATGGATATTTCATTAGATTTATTTATTCAGAAACTTTAAAGAAAATCTTTTTCATTTAATCTATGTTAACTAACCAATGTGGACCTTTGGTGTTGTATATTTTTTATACATGAAGTCCTCCAAAGATTCATCTTACATTTTAGATTGTAATGACGAGGAAAAACACCAATGGTGGTGAAAACCTTTGCTAGCCACTGTGCATCAAACTTCAACTGTACTTCTTTTGTCAAGTGTTTGTTCTGCACATGCCATGCGAGCAAATACAATGAAAAAAGATTTTGTCCTTTTTCATTTATAAAACCATATTTCAGTTCACCTGTTTTCCTTGCTGATTTGTGGCTTCCCACATGAAAAATCGCATTGGCTGGAACCTCAGTTACTGTGTGTCATCTCTTTATTCTGAGAAACAAAAGCTTTGGTCACCTAACAGTATCTCAGAAAACCTATATGTTAGGAATGTCTATTGGCTCAAAGCTTCAACCTGCATGATTTTTTGTCACATCTGAGTGTGTTTTCATATAGAACAATGCTAAATTCTCAGACCAACATTCATTCATTTTTATTACAAACCTGCATTTTTACCAGCAAAATAATCCAGAGCTTGAAGAATAACAGTAGAGGGAAAGATTCATTTTATAGCCTACAACCTTTATCAGATTTTTTTCATTTAATTTTAGTACAATTAAGCTATGATTTAAAAGGGATGGCTACACCTTTTTCATAAAAAATGTAATTTTTAAAAAATAATATACCCACAGAATGCCAAAGGGGTGGAGGAGAAGTACTAATTTTACTGAAATGTCTTATAGCATAAAAATAATTGTTTTTATCAATTTTGAAGGGTCCAAAATATATAAATATTTACATCCGATTGGTATGCTAACATCTATACTGAAGGATTCTGCACCATTAGCATTGCTAGCTCATTTGCTCTGTGCAGAAATAGCATCTTCCTTGCCGTACATTTCTCAAGTTCATGTGGTCAAAATATGAAGCAGAATGAGGGTGAAGGTAGAAAATGGGCACAAAAGTTATTATGTAATGGAACATAACCGAGAACAGCCGAGTGGTTAGCTTGTTAGTTCCCAATAAACAACAGAGGACCCACGTTTCCTAAAAGTGATAATTATCTCACCTCCAACTTCCTTTGCAGCGTAAATCATCCTCACTGCAAACACCAACACCTCCATGAATTCTGTGCAAACATAAAGCAAAAGAAGCATGAAGTAAAATGAAACAAAGAAGTAACCGCAGGCTTATATTTTAAAGCAAAAAACATCAGGCCCCCATCCTCACTGCAAACACCAACACCTCCATGACTTGGTCCACATCCGTTTTTTTCTTTTTAAGAGCAAACAGCGGCATAGATAAGAGCAGCGAGCAGCTACGTTTGTCTCAGTTCGTCTGCACTCCGAGACTCTCACGGCGAGTTGCGCGCACACGTGCACATGTGCGAGGAGGGTGGCAGGGCAACAAACGGCAGTCGAGTTTGAGGGACATAATAATCATTCAATCAATAAGCACGGGCCATTCGCAACCCCATCCAATGAAATGAATTTCATTAGATGGGGTTTTTCCAGTCCTGTCTGTTACAAAGGTGATTTTTTTTTTTTTTTTGCGTCAGAGCATTTAATTAACTGGCTACAATTGGGGTGTGAAGAAAACTTTAAGCAATGTAGTTATAAATGCTCCTGGAAAACATCATCCACCCTGCCTTTAAACATTTGCGAATGCTAATTAACAGTTAGCCAGTTCTGTAACTTTGCCAGTGCTAATTGTGTAAGAGACTGTGATTGTGTCACTTCTGGTGGGGAGGAATTAAACTTGTAACTGTCACCTTACTAGTAAGAAAACTACGTGACCTCATTGTTTGATCATATCAAACAGTGCTTGCTGGAGTAATGAGAGCAGGAAAGAGCAAGGGACATCCACTGAATTATAATAGTATTAATAGATAAACAGTAGAGCAGCTGGAGCTCCATGCTAAGTGGCTGGCAGCTGTGGATGAATCCTTATTAATATCTTACCATGCATTTAACTGTCTGACTGATGATTCATAAAAATGTGACAGAAATGCTGGTCAACACCCAACAGATTTGAAATCATAAATACAAATACTCTGAAACTGTGGTGAATTTAATGCATGATGGCAGTTCCTAACAAGGCTTAGCCTCTGTGATGACTACATATGAAAAAGCACGCGGAAATGACGCTAAACATACAAAAAGAGGTAGAAGAGGAGGAGCAGCGCTGGGATTTTAAGGGTTATATACAGTAAGTGAGGAAATATATAAAACAGATTTGAGAGTGTTTGAAAGCATGGTTTCTGATTTAAAGTGAAATTATGAGAAAAGTGCAACTTTGGAAGGTAAAGCTTCAGGTGACCTCCATATTCCTAAAGAACAGAGCTGTCCGGAGAAGTTCAAGATACTGTACAAAAACTCTTGTCCTATACCCACTGCTGCAAACTAATATGAGCAGGCCAAAGAAAAAAAGGAAGCGCATCAAAAGACAGATGAAATCTTAAGCTAGCTGTGCAAATTCCATGTCAGCTAAAGCAAACCTTAGCATGACTGATGGAAGCATCGCCTTTCTGCTACATCCATTATGATAAATACGATGTGAAAAAGACTTCAGAGGCACAGCTGCAGAAGAAGAGAGGCCTGAGAAAAACGACTTCATCACCACAGACAAAGGATGCAGGGCTAAACATCTGCTAGCCATCTCTGCTGTCTGATTGCAACATATAGCATGCTAGTGGACGGGTACCAGCACAGACTACCAAAAGAGAAGTATCTCATACAACATACTTAATGAATCCCTCTATCAGTATATCCAAATTAGAGCCTGGGAAAGTCAGCTGTTAACTTATTAAGTATTAATTTGAAGTTGCTCTGTGGTGATGTCGTTGCTGAAGTGTGCAAACATCACATGCATCTCATACCTCATGGAGGATTTGCATTTTTAAAGTTTTTTTTTTTAAAGAAAATGTTATATTGTTTTCCCAGTTTTTTATCTTGGTTTTCACCTTTTTTCTACCATGTAAGCTTGTGAGAAATGTCAACACTGTATGTGTTTAAACAACCACAAACGTAGACCAGTAGACCCCACCCAGTACTTATTCATTTGTATGCATTTTTGGGACTCACTCAACACCTGAAGGAGCCATATGCTTGACAGGAAAGCTTAATAATCAGACTTCAGCTCACACTTAAATTACGACCTGTGTTTTTAAGTAAGGGCTAGACTTTCATCTATTAGGGCTAAAAGCAATGTTCTATTTAACACATATGTCTGTAATTAAGAAAAGAAGTTATTTCCAGTCATCTGACACTTTTTTAAAATAAGAAAATATTGATTATAGTGCACCTTTTGCCAGGATGGGACAGAATTCAACACATTTTTGAAGAGAATTCCCATCTGTCATATGATTAGCGTCTTTAAACTATTCCCTTTGGAAAAATTGGGAAATAGTTATTAAGGCTGTCAGATGTTATTGATCAGAAATATTATCATTTTTTTTGGGACTCTACTATTCAGTAGCAGACTTGGATCAACACTGAAACACTAAACATATCCTAGTTAGTGCTGCTGAAATTCCTTTAAAAGGCCAAACAAGTCACACTCCTGCCCTCTGACTGAGGAAACATGAGGTCTTTAAACTGAGAGCCAATAATAAAACTTGACTAGATAGTTAAATGGGAAAATGAAAAATGAAAAGAAGTTAAACTTTCATTGCAGTTAGATGCTTTATGCGGTTGTGGCAGGTTTACGGGGAATGCAGGAGTTTCTGCTGAAGAGGAAGGGGCATCTTTGCTTAAAGGGGAAGTTTGGGGTTTTTTTCAATCTGGACCTATTTTCTAGCATGAAATTTGTTCATTTACTCACCCAGACAGTTTTGGTACAACTTAAATACCTTCGGGAGACATTTAGATCCACTCCAGATCAGTGTATGTCCAATATAATGGAAGTGATGGGACAACAGCGTGCAGCCTCTGAATAAGGCATTATCTGCCACAAACTCCTTCATTTCACCGATGTTTTGTTACGAAACGTTAATCGGACCCCCTGTGAGCTCAAAGCGGCTTTTTTGTGGTGATTCGTCCTTATTTATAGACACCTGTGTTTTTAAGTAAGGGCTAGACTTTCATCTATTAGGGCTAAAAGCAATGTTCTCATAAACATATATGTCTGTAATTTTAAAAAGAAGCTTTATTCCAGTCATCTGAAACCCTTTTTTTTTTTTTTTTTCTTAAAGAGAAAATATTGATTATAGTGCACCTATAGGGATTATCACGCTTACCGGAAGTTGCCGGCTTTTGACACTTCCTCTTCCGGGCCATGTTAACGACAGCCGTTCCTGCTCTGTTATACTGTTTAAATCGGATAAACTCCAAACATATTTAAGTTTTCATTCTAGACTGAAGTGATACTGGACCAAAAGCTGGATCAAAGCGATCGATTTGCCGCGGTGAAGGGCCGAACTTTATAATAAAACACACGTTTGTTTGTCCCCGGTGGGGCACAACACCGGCACTTCACAGCATGCTAGCATTAGCCAGCTAGCGTTTACTGACGTGCTTAACATTGTGCGTCTTAAAACACACAAACATCTGAAAATCGGGTCTGTACCTCCCCGTTTCCAGTGGAACAACTGGGGACTGCCAAGAAAGGAGACGCTTTCAGATGATTGTGTTTTCAGCCGCACAAAGTTAGGCACGTTATCGAGCTGGCTAATGCTAACCTGCTAACACGACTGCGCAGTCTGCCGGCCACAAACAAACGTGTGTCGTTTTATTATAAAGTTCGGTCCTTCACCGCGGCGAATCGGTCGTTTTAATCCACTTCTTCCTCAGCATCACTTCAGTCTGGAATGAAAACTTGGCATTGGCGTTTATCCGATTTACAAAGTTTAACAGAGTAGTAGCTGGTGGACTTTTGTTAGCAGGTTAGCATTAGCCAGCTTGATGACGTGCCTAACTTTGTGCGGCTGAAAACACACAAGCATCTGAAAGCGTCTCCTTTCTTGGCAATCCCCAGTTGTTCCACTGGAAACGGGGAGGTACAGACCCGATTTTCAGATATTTGTGTGTTTTAAGACGCACAATGTTAAGCACGTCAGTAAACGTTAGCTGGCTAATGCTAGCATGCTGTGAAGTGCCGGTGTTGTGCCCCACCGGGGACAAACAAACGTGTGTTTTATTATAAAGTTCGGCCCTTCACCGCGGCAAATCGATCGCTTTGATCCAGCTTTTGATCCAGTATCACTTCAGTCTAGAATGAAAACTTAAATATGTTTGGAGTTTATCCGATTTAAACAGTATAACAGAGCAGGAACGGCTGTCGTTAACATGGCCCGGAAGAGGAAGTGCCAAATGTTTCAACTTCCGGAACGCGGAAGCGTGATAATCCCCTATTGCCAGGATGGGACAGAATTCAACACATTTTTGAAGAGAATACCCATCTATAATATGATTGGCTGTGCATTAGCATCTTTAAACTATTCCCTTTGGAAAAATTGGGAAATAGTTATTAAGGCTGTCAGATGTTATTGATCAGAAATATTATCGGTTTATTTGGGACTCTCCTATTCAGTAGAAGACTTGGATCAACACTGAAACACTGAACATATCCTAGTTAATGCTGCTGAAATTTCTTTTAAAGGGCCGAACAAGTCACACTCCTGCCCTCTGACTGAGGAAACATGAGGTCTTTAAACTGAGAGCCAATAATAAAACTTGACCAGATAGTTAAATGGGAAAATGAAAGATGAAAAGAAGTTAATCTTTCATTGCAGTTAGATGCTTTATACGGTTGTGGCAGGTTTACGGGGAATGCAGGAGTTTCTGCTGAAGAGGAGGGGGCATCTTTGCATTTAGTTGTTATGGTGTTGCATAATTGTGACGCATCTCTTCCATTATATTGGACATACGCTGATCTGGAGTGGATCTAAATATCTCCCGAAGAAATTTAAGTTGCACCAAAACTGCCTGGGTGAGTAAATGATTATATTTCATGCTAGAAAATAGGACCAGATTGAAAAAAAACCGAACTTCCCCTTCAAGCTCAACTCCTGTAAAAACTATTGCATCTACGTTTCTCAACAGTTTTTAAATCTAGGTTCCTAATTAGACCTTAAAGCATTTTCATTCTTTATCAAACCTTAATGGTCATGTTGAGACCACTGAATGGGTGCAGCATGCATGAGTGTGTTTCCATGTGTGTTTGATAAGACACAACATCAAAAAATAAATAAAATAATGATACAGCGCCCATTGTTGTAAAGTTTATGTGAAAAAGGATGACACCTGTTTTTGAGTCCATTTATTTTTAAATTCATATGCTAAAATTGTTATTTTTCAGTCACACGGTCAAAAACTGAGGCTTGTAAACATTTCATGCATTCGTATTTGTTTCTGCAATGTGCCTATAATTTCTCTGTATTTAAGATTTCAAGTACTCTATTTTGTGTCAGAATACATCCAGCTTGTCCTGAAAAAGACTTGAATTTGGATTCATGGCTTTGCGCTTGCATTAGCACTCACTTTGAGCAGTGTTCATATACAAAACAAAGATGTAAAATAATAGTTTAAGAATGCCCTTGAGTTGGGAATGACTCCTGTCTGGTGTCAGCCTTCATTATAAATATGTTTCCTTCATTCACAAAGAAAAAAAAAAGGGTTCAAATCAAAGCAAGTAGCATTTCTTCTGTCATTTCCAGCACCATATGTTGTAATGAGCCGCTCCGCCAGGGTTTGGGACTGAAGACACCTCAGAAACCCTGTTCTTGGAGGATGATTCACTTTTGTTCTTGTGTAAATCTGCCCCGGTAAAGGTCGACAGTCAGCCTGCGTTAAGGTACATGGGAGGGGAAGAATGAGTGCTGTGAATGAATGTAACACAATGTGCCATTTTTCTGACCTCAAACCGCAGCAGAAACAATAAGAATCAAACCTCAGATTCATCCAGAGAGGTTTTTGCAAACATTTTAAGAACTACAGATGGATTTGTTCTTGGAACGCCCATGTGTGACAGGGAAACTATGTGAGCAGGTCTGGCATTTGTATTGTAGACTTTTTGTCACTTGTCTTTCTTTCTGGTTAAATAGTCTTACTCTTCTGGAGCACAATAAATGATTTTAATATGCTGATATGTTCTTTTTTTTATTTATCTTTTTTGGAGTCCTGATTCATTGTTTCTTTGTGGGTTTTACCAAGTTGCACATTTAATTAAAGACTGACTCTATGACTATTACAGTTTATTTGTGGCTACATTAAAATGTGTTTCTCTGAACAAAAGCTGAACATGTTTTTGAAGCATATTTAGAAAAGAGAGATTGTTGTCAATGCCAGCACTGACTGGAGCATGTTCCATCTGTGACCAGGTGAGAGGTGGCGTACACACAATAATTCAAAATCACACATCAACCAAACATTTCTGTTTTTAGATTGCGTGTGATCTGTCAGGTGACTGCAGCTGTCTGATGAGCTTGTCAGACAGCTCTGTAAAATGCTTGCTGAGAAAAGCAATTTAGCAGCTCAGTCTCACCAGGAATCTCACAGTACTGTAAATAAGCTTCAAAACTGTGAGACAGCAACACATTTTTAGTTATTCTGTGTCAGGTAGAAGCACATCGTGTCCCAGGAAATGCAACCAGTATCCACCTTTTTCCTGAGCCGGCGAATGTAGAGACGACTATGCAATCAACTTCCTATGAGATACCAGAACTAGTGCTTAGCCTTTGGTTTATAGTGTTAGTTGTTTCTGGTAGCGGTTTATTCAAACATTTTAACAAGAGTATTCATAATATTTATAGACGATTTGCCCCAGAAAAATGTACATGTGCAGCGCAGGAACATGTTGCGCTGTCCTGAGTTGTACTAATAACCAAAGAGTTACATTTGTGGCTATAATAGGGATGCAGAACAAGCATATAGGTCTAAGAGAGTGTGGCTGCAGGTCCAGTACTGTAATAGATTTCTTTTACAAGAAAACATTTCAACAATATATTACAGTTGTGTGAAAAAGTTTTTGCGCCCTTCCTGATTTCTTATTTTTTTCATGTTTGTCACACTTAAATGTTTCAGATCATCAAACAAATTTAAAAATTCAAGTCAGGACTTTGACTAGGCTGCTCCAAAGTCTTCATTTTGTTGTTCTTAAGCCATTCAGAGGTGGACTTGCTGGTGCGTTTTGGATCATTGTTCTGCTGCAGAACCCAAGTGCGCTTCAGCTTGAGGTCACCAACAGATGGCCGGACATTCTCCTTCAGGATTTTTTGGTAGACAGCAGAATTCATGGTTCCATTTACCACAGCAAGTCTTCCAGGTCCTGAAGCAGCAAAACAGCCCCAGACCATCACACTACAACCACCATATTTTACTGTTGGTATGATGTTCCTTTTCTGAAATGCCGTGTTACTTTTACGCCAGATGTAATGGGACCTACACCTTCCAAAAAGTTCAACTTTTGTCTCGTCAGACCACAGAGTATTTTCTCAAAAGTCTTGGGGATCATCAAGATGCTTTCTGGCAAAACTAAGACGAGCCTTAATGTTCTTTTTGCTCAGCAGTGGTTTTCATCTTGGAACTCTGCGGGTTGCAGGGTGAATCACCTTTTTTCACTTTTTCACACAGCCATGTAGGTTTGGATCCCCCCCCCCCCCCCTTACCTAATAAAAACCTTCATTTAAAAACTGCATTTTGTGTTTACTTGTGTTATCCCTGTCTAATATTTAAATTTGTTTGACGATCTGAAACATGTAAGTGTGACAAACATGCAAAAAAAAAAAAAAAGAAATCAGGAAGGGGGCAAACACTTTTTCACACAACTGTATATGATAAAGAGATTGTAAAAGACAAAAAAAAGGACTGATTTAGTACACCTGTGACTATTTTGCATCTAGGACAGGGCCATGACGTTGAAGCCCTCTATTCGTTGTGCACCGCGTCGTGTGCTAGCCAACAAATATGAACCAGACATGAACACAGCGGGTGTTTTGAACGTGCATCATGTCAGATTCGATAAAGAAATGCAAGGAAACATTACCAGAGGAAGAGAGGAAAAGAAAGAGTGGAAGGAACAGAACAAGAGTAAAGATAAGACTGTCTCTTACTGGCTGGAGGGAGCTCACAGGACAGGTAGGCTGAAGATGGATGGTAGTTTTGCCATCAATAGGGGGGGGGGGGACTGCTAAAAGTTCTTTTGTGGGTCTTTAACAAACATGGATGAAATTATTCAAACGTTCAACATACAATTATAAATGGACTGATAGTTTACAAAGTACAAGCCATTAGCATCATTCTTCTCAATTACACAAAATACTCTGACAGATCCCACTCATTTTTAATTTAACACATCTTCTCTGATTGCTGAACACTGCACAAAAATTGAACACTGTATAAATTACAGTTGCTTTATCGTGAAACCATTATGTCTTTAACATTGTAACTGTAATTTTAACACCTGGCGGCTGCGGTTGACAGTTTTTCACTGTAAAAATTATAATAAAAAGGTGTCCACTATACAGCTGCCAGTTTTTCAGCATTTAAAGGAATAGTACACCCACATGCTGAGCAAGACTGTGGAGTACTTTTTTAATATCTAGTGTCCTGCGTGGGTAGCGTCCATAATTTACTTGAAACGACACCATTTAGTATATTTTTACAACTTAAACATTACTACATGCAGCTGCCGCGAAACGCGTCCATGCAAGTTCACGACACTACGGAACTACACTCTTTTTCTCTTTTTCTTTCTTTTTTTTGTTTTAAATCAATAGCCAACCCCCCTTGTGTCTGCAGCTTAGCACAATGTAAACAGCAAATTTCTTCTTCTACGCTTGCATTATTGGCAGAGTAGGCGCTGAATGCCGCAGCTTCCGTGGTATCGTGAACTTGCACGAATGTGCAAATAGAAAGTGCAATGTAGTACTATTTAGGCTATAGAAATACACTAAATGATGTTGTTCCAAGTAAATTACGGACGCTACCCATTCAGGACACCTGGATTACATTGGACGAGCAGTATTGAGGAATATTGCCAAGTTTTGGAGGTAAAAAAAAAAACCTGTCCGATCTCCGGCTGCATTTGAGATATTAAACAGTGCTCCACAGTCTTGCTTAACATGAGGGTGAGTAGAAAATGAACGCACATCATTCTGTGGGTGTATTATTCCTTTAACAGTTATTTTTGCAGCAAACTACCATGAATAAATAACGACTATGAACTGCTAGTTATGGTTACCAAAACAGTATACCATAATAATTTATACAACGCCAGTAAATTTTATGAATATTTTTTTGTAAAAACAGCAATTTTTGTACTGTTTTAAGTGTTATTATTAAAAGAAAATACTGTAAATAAAGAAATTGTGCACTGCAAAATTTATGGTTACCAAAATGGCATACCTTAATATCCTCTATATTCTCACTGTAAATGTAACAGTGAAAAATCTCTTCACCCTAAATTATACAACTTTTTTAAAGAATGTATAGTTATCTTTTTCACTCTCCATTGTATGCCACATGATGCAGCAAGAGAACTAACCTGAAGCAGCACTTATGTAAAGCTAATAACGTTACAATAGAGATTTCACTCTTATATTTTTTCTGAAGTCACAGTGAACATAAATACAGACATAAAATACAATATTAAGCAGAGATTTTACCTCGAAAGAGGAATATTGAATACAGGACACACGACACAATGTTAATGATATGCACGGTTCCACTACTTCCTGAACTCCAGGTGTGTTTGGCCAGTTTTTGAAGTCAGACACACTTGAATTCATCAGTTTGTCCAATAATGAAAGACAGGAAGCAAAGGTGCTGTCTGAAGTTCAGGAAGTAGTGGAACGGTGCATATAGCTCATTCCTTCATGTCCAGTGTTGTATTGGGCAAACAGGAACATGTTTCCCTGATGTGAACTCAGGCATAATCAATCAATTCCTGACCAGCATGGTAAACCTCTTACAATGAAACAGTCGTACATGACCAATTATCTTTTAAATTGTTTCACATTTGCAAAATAATAATAGAACCCTCTGACTATCTTGAGTAACTTAATATTCATTATAGAAGTTTGAGATCAACAGTAACTGCATGAATTAATATGACTTCATTCAAAGACTATTTTGACACCAGCAGAATGGAATATAATTTTTTATATCTTCACTGCAGTTGCTGTTTTGTTTACACATGTTGCCTCCTGTAACACAAACAGATATATTAAATTATTCAGCTGTTTCATAAATTTGCACTGGATTCTAGGATGTGATGAATTTAGCTTGTATTTCAGCACTACAAATGCATGACAGTAGCTATGTAAATGATGCAAAGACCCCCTACACCCCACCCCCTTATCCAGAGTACTCCAGAGTCTTTTTTGTGGCTTTAGGGTTGCAACCACTGCATTATGTTTCCCCTTATCTTAATTATAGCACAAATGCAAGGACTATTTCACACACAGGGAGAGGAAAAAGTGGCATTTTGTTTTTGTTCTAATTGGAAATCAATCAGAATACATTTCATCCTCCTCAGAGAACGATGACATTTTCCGCTCTTTGCCAATGATTAGAAACAAATTATGCCAGAGACTGACTGACATTTGGAGAGCAGGTGGCTGTTTGGAGTGGAGTGTAAAAGATCAACAGAGCATGTAGTTATGCTCTCTGCCGCTGCTTTGTGTGTATGTGTGCATGCACATATTTGTCTGACCAAGGGCACACGCAACTGTGGGCTGCTCAGCCAGAGAGCCCTGTAGGGATAGCTTGATAAGGGGGGCTTATTTACCATAATAATACATCTCATCTCAGCACATCAAACACTCCTGCCTGGTCTGATAACCCGCTCTTTAATTTAGCTCAACTGTTTGATCTAGATGTGCAGCAGCTTTCCCAGGGCCACTGTCACAGGCAGTACACCAGTTGGGTAATTGCTGTGTATTTTAACTGTAGTTTACAAATAGGACAGTTACAGAATGTTGAAAAATGCTGCAGCTATTGTGTTGCTTTATTGATAGTGTGAGGCTGAAGAATTTGAATTTATTGTTTTTTGTTGTTGTTGTTGTTTGTTTGTAATAATAAAAAAGCAATTTTAACCAGATACAATCTTCATTCAGTATGCACCTAAAATACACTTAAACCTTTGATTGCACATGGGCAATTGTTCAGTGTTCCAATATTTATTACATAACATCAAATCAAATCAATCAAATCAAAGATACTTTATTAATCCCCCGAGGGGAAATTCATGTTTCAGTACAACCCGTCCAAGACACATAGACAAAACATGAAGTTCTCTGCCAAAAATCATCAGAAAAAAAAAAGTGTCTGAATGTTGCATTAAATGTTCTGGCTGAATTCCAGCTTGTATTATCTTTCTGTTCACATTTAGACATCGTACTACCAAGAGGACACATTATGAGATGATAATTTATTAAAGTTGAATATGGAACATTTTTATTAAAAGCGATATATATATATACCGTATATTTTTTAAATAATACCTCTACAGGGAAGAAAAAATATAAAAATCTTGTATTTACGTTTATAAGCCATTACACGCCGCCATTGCGGGTTGCCAAATACGATCGCTGTGTGGCAACAATATGTTGGGCACAGTCAGGCTGGTACAGGGGGAAACAGTGGAGATGGCGAGTGAAGCAGCTGCTTCAGAGCCCTGGAGATGTTCTTATCTGTTTCTGAGGAGGAGTGAGAAGAGCAAAACCTGGAGTAAATTTAGGTGAAGACTTCACTAAATGGACAGAGAGAGACACCGGAGTATCGAAATGACGAAGAGAAGCGCTGTTTGGCTTTATTTTATTGCAGAAAATGGAACGACAGCGAGCTGTATAGATTGGAACGGGGCTGTTAAATACAGTAAAAACACAACAAACCTCTACACGCACATGGAAACCCATGCAGTAGAAAACACGGAGCTGCAGGAACATAGACACTATGAAATGAAATTGAGAGTGGTCATCTTCAGCATCAGTTCATATTACGTTTTCAAAGTGCATGTTACTTAAGTCAAATGCTACTGGAAAAACTAAAAAATATAATTAAGACATTGAAATAATTTAGTACATTTATGCCATCGAAAAATGTTGTCTAACATTAGATAAAGCTTTGATTATTCCAAAACAGGGAAATTTATGGAATTACTTTAAAGCAACAGGCAAGTGCACGCAGTGCAAAATTATACATGAGGATTTAAAGATATAATATCATAAGAGGTGGACGAGTAAAAAACTAGATGAATGATTTTCTGGAATTGAAACAAATAAAGTGAATATGATACAGCTCACACTTGATTGCATATAAGTACCCTTTTGTGTTACGTGTGAAATAAATAGGCTACAGAATGATTACATACAGGTACTATAGCCCATTATTATTTCCCGATTCACCAAGAGCTGAGTTAAACGAAATTCTATCCTTGGTCTTTTTGGATCCTTTGGATCTATGAAGCTTAAATACCACAGAAAAAGTATCGGTATCGGTATCGATATCGGCGATACTGGCCCTGTATTTACTTGGTATCGGATCGATACAAAAATTCCTGGTATCGCCCAGCTCTACTTGGCATTTATTTCCACTTCTGAGAGTTTTAGGCAATGAAATGATGTGAAAGCAGCCAGATTCTAACTTCTGTATCACATGGTGGAGGTAGCATCAGATGTCATGATGACGCTGCTACTGTTAGTGATGTTTTGGTATTTTTCAGTGCTTTAATGCAGGTTATTGCACATTATGGTTTGGTAAATTTATAATATCACAATTACGTTTTATATTTGAACATTTTCCACTGAACGAATTATAGTATTCTTAACCTGTACTTCAGTTATTTGATGATTGAAAGAGGTTTTTAATCTTATCTTTGTTTAATCTACTCATCAATACAATTTATTATTGTTTTAAACACATTTCTTTCCAGTACTTCTGTTCTCAAGTTTCATTTATATCTGATATTGCCCTTGAATTCAAGATATTAGATGGACATGTACAATCATGTGATTTTCTTCTAAGGGACAAAAAGTATGAGTATCGATATCGGTATCAATGAAAAAGTGCCATAACTACTGGTATCATATAGACAGGACAAATTTCGGTATCACCCAATCCTATCAGGAACTGTCGCTGCACAATCTGTTGCAGAAGCAGGATCCGTACCATCAGCTTATTTGTGCATGCGCTGAGAGGAATACTTTCAAGAGGGCTTTTTTTTTTTCCTGGACTTTTTTTCTTGCTCTTGGTTTTGAACAGCAAAACATTTAAGTTTTAAGTTTCAATAAACTGATACCTGGAAAGCAAAATATTTTCTGGGAGTTTTTAGTGTAAATTGCTGAAAACCCCATGGATACCATGTAGATCATGAAGATACTATAAGAAATATTTTTCTTAAAAACATTACTCAAACAAATGTATGGGCCTGCATGAAACGAGATAAAAGATGGAGTAATAAGGGTTTCCCATGAACACATGGGATACAGTTTTGAAATCATATAATTTTTTGGTTTTTTGAAAAAAGTTCTTTTTTTAGAGCAACAAATACAATATGCAGCAAAGTATTCCAGGATGATAGGTTTCTACAGTTAATCTCATAAAAATATGACAATTATTAAAATAAAGGTCTTCTGTTGTCAGAAATGGGTCCACCAGAGGGCGTAATGACAGTGTGGAGATGTTACAGTCTAAGTAATCAACCCAATACATGTGTCTTTAAAGAATTATCATTTTCAGATTAAGTAAGGACCTAAACTAAGTTTTTATTTATAAACAGAATTATAATAATGTCCAGCAAAATAAATCAATATATAAAAATATTTTTAATAATATAAATACAAATGGTAGTTTCGTAGGTTCCCTGTTGTAGTATATATATAGGTTAGACAATGAAACTGAAACACCTGTCATTTTAGTGTGGGAGGTTTCATGGCTAAATTAGACCAGCCTGGTGGCAAATATTCATTAATTGCACATTGCACCAGTAAGAGCAGAGTGTGAAGGTTCAATTAGCAGGGTAAAAAGCACAGTTTTGCTCAAAACATTGCAATGCATACAACATTGTATCAGAGTTCAAAAGAGGACAAATTGTTGGTGCTTGTCTTGCTGGCGCATCTGTGACCAAGACAAGTCTTTGTGATGTATCAAGAGCCACAGTATCCAGGGTAATGTCAGCATACCACCAAGAAGGACGAACCACATCCAACAGGATAAACTGTGGACGCAAGAGGAAGCTGTCTGAACGGGATGTTCGGGTGCTAACCCGGGTTGTATCCAAAAAACGTAAAACCACAGCTGCCCAAATCACGGCATTCACTTGGCCCAGGATTTGTGCTAGATGGGCCAAGGACTACTGAACCATTCTGGAGAACCATGTGCATCCAAAGGTTCAAACATTGTATCCTGAAGGCGGTGCAGTGTATCAGGATGACAATGCACAAATACACGTAACAAGACTGATGAAAGATTGGTTTGATGAACATGAAAGTGAAGTTGAACATCTCCCATGGCCTGCAAAGTCACCAGATCTAAATATTATTGAGCCACTTTGTGGAGTTTTGGAGGAGCGAATCAAGAAACGTTTTCCTCCACCAGCATCACGTAATGACCTGGCCACTATCCTACAAGAAGTATGGCTTAAAATCCCTCTGACCACTGTTCAGGACTTGTATATATCATTTCCAAGACGAATTGTCGCTGTATTGGCCGCAAAAGGAGGCCCCACACCATACTAATAAATTATTGTGGTCTAAAACCAAGTGTTCCAGTTTCATTGTCTAACCCCTGTATATACAGTTGTGTGAAAAAGCGTTCGCTCCCTTCCTGACTTCTTATTTTTTTGCATGTTTGTCACACTTATGGGTACAACCCCCAAAAAATTTGAATATCTGGAAAAAGGTCTTGTATTTCTGTCATTCAACTTAAAAGGTGCAATTTACATATGGTGTAGATAAATAATATGCAAATCAATATATTTTAAGCTTTTGTTTGTTTGGATGTTGCTTATAAGGACTTGAAGCTTAAGAAAACCTCAAATTCAAAAAATTCAAAAAATTTAAATAAAATTAGCTCCAGTATTGTAGGCTCAGACTGTCACATTCTAATCAGGTAAGTAATCCAAAACACCTCCATAAGTGCCCCAAGCCTTTAAAAAAGTCCCTGTCTTGGTTTAGAAGAATTCACAATCATGGGGAAGACTGCTGATCTGACAGTTGTGCAGAAAACCATAATTGACTCCCTGCACAAGGTGCGAACGACACAAAAGGTGATAGCAAAAGAAAGCTACTGTTGTCTGAGTGCTGTCCCAAAGCACATTAATGGACACTTTAGTGGAACGAAGAAGTGTGGAAGAAAATGGTGTACAAGCCGGAGGGCTGACAGCAGCCTGGAGAAGATGGTCAGGAAAGGGCCATTCAAAAGTGTGTGAAAAAAGTGGTTGCCCCCCCGTTAAAACATTAATTAACTGCGGTCTATCACAGCTTTGAAAAGCTGAGTTCAATTTCTCTAGCCACACCCAGACCTGATTACTGCCACACCTGTTCTCGATCAAGAAATCACTTAAATAGGGTGTGCCTCACGGAGTTTTAGTAGACCAAAAGCTCAAAAGCTAGACATCATGTCAACGAACCACAGTGAGAGCCATTATCCACAAATGATGAAATCATGGGAAGGTAAACCTTCCCAAGGAGTGGACGGCCGACCAAAATTACCCCAAGAGCACAGCAACGATTCATCCAAGAGGTCACAAAAGACCCCAGAACAACACCCAAAGAACTGCAGGCCTTACTTGCCTCAATTAAGGTCAGTGTTCATGACTCCACCATCAGAAAGAGACTGGGGGGCAAAAATGGCTGCATGGCAGAGTTCTATGACCAAAACCACTGCTGACCAAAACGAACATAAAGGCTCGTCTCGGTTTAGCCAGAAAGCATCTTGCTGATCCCCAAGACTTTTGGGAAAATACTCTGTGGACTGAAGAGACAAAAGCTGAACTTTTTGGAAGGCGTAGGTCCCGTTACACCTGGTGTAAAAGTAACACTGCATTTCAGAAAAGAAACATCATACAAACAGTAAAATATGGTGGTGTTAGTGTGATGGTCTGGGGCTGTTTTGCTGCTTCAGGACCTGGAAGACTTGCTGTGGTAAATGGAACCATGAATTCTGCTGTCTACCAAAAAATCCTGAAGGAGAATGTCCGGCCATCTGTTGGTGACCTCAAGCTGAAGCGCTCTTGGGTTCTGCAGCAGAACAATGATCCAGAACACACCAGCAAGTCCACCTTTGAATGGCTTAAGAAAAACAAAATGAAGACTTTGGAGTGGCCTAGTCAAAGCCCCAACCTGAATCCCATTGAGATCCTGTGGCATGACCTTAAAAAGGTGGTTCATGCTGGAAAACTCTCCAATGTGGCTGAAATACAACAATTCTGCAAAGATGAGTGGAACAAAATTCCTCCACAGCGCTGTAGAAGACTCACTGCCAGTTATCACAAACGCTTGATTGCAGTTGTTGCTGCTAAGGGTGGCCCAACCAGTTATTAGGTTTAGGGGGCAATCACTTTTTCACATAGGCCCATGTGGGTTTAGATTTTTTTTTTCCCCTTAAAAATAAAAATCTTCATTTAAAAACTGAATTTTGTATTTACCTCTGTTAGTTTTGTCTCAAATTTAAACTTGTTTGATCATCTGAAACTTTAAGTGTGACAAAAAAATTAAGAACTTTTAAGAATTAAGAATTTTTCACACAACTGTGTTATATATATATATATATATATATATATATATATATATATATATATACCTTTTATTTGTATAGTACACTTTAAAATCCAGAGACATCTCAAGGTGCTTCACAACAGAGATTTAAAAACAATAAGATCATAAAATCAAAACTACCAAACCTGACAGTTCTATGAACAACCATACTAGGAATAAATGTATACATATATCTATATATATATATATATATATATATATGTGTGTGTGTGTGTGTATTAAATTTAATCTATTTTTTATATTTATATTTTTTTATTTAATTAGCTTACAGGATTAAATTTAGCATGCCTTTTTATTTAAGGATGGAAGTAATATTTTCCATTACATTTTCCTAAATCTAGCTGGAGATCGGGAAGTGTTCCTTTCAGTGCATGCGCCAATGAGCTGATGGTACAGATTGTGCTTCCGGAACAGATCGTGCAGTGACAGGAGCAGGAATCGTGTTGGGAAGAGTAGAAGTAGAACGGAAGCAGAGAAAAACCCCATGCACCAAATGTACAAGTGTGGGGTCTTGTCACTGTGCCTTCGCTTGATCATGTGCCCTGGCTACTACGCTAAACGGATATCTCTCTGGCTGATTGGAAGGGGAGTGTGATTCTCACCCGGGAGTCTGTGGATTGAATCCTGCCCTTGTGGTTGTTCTTTATCACTTTGAAAGAGACTAGTTTATGGGACTGTTTCACATTTATTTGGGTCTTTTTGAAAGAATGCTTTAGACTTACTTTGTCACTAAATGGAAACTCAGATTATTAAATGTAATTTAATTTACAAAGACAGAACAGTTAGAGGTATGATAGCCAAGGAACAAAGTGAGACTGAAATATGTCTCTCTTCTCTCTTACTTCTACACCCGAAATGCAAATTTGCTCTCTTGTCCTTCCCTTAAAAATAAACAAAAATCTTTTTAAAGTTTACATTAAAGTGGATTATTGTGGATTGCAGACTTGAATCCACCTGATTTCAGGTCAGTTATTAAAAACTTACTGCCAGTCAAAAGGTACTAAAATCCCTGACCTGTATTACAGGTACAAAATTAAGCTGCCATATTTCAGATCAGATTGAACTTATTAATTCAAATTCCCAAACCACTCATTAGATATCCAAATTTGTTCTGCTTTGAAGATGAGTCATACTTTCCACCTTAACAAGCACTTTTAATCACCCTTTTGTTCTCTTGCTGACAACACACAGAGCAAAAGCTTTGTTGATTGTCTGTGTTGAATTTAATTGGGATTTTCTGAGATTCTGCATCGTCTGAGTCACACCTATGGATGCTTTCCTCAGGTAAGACCATTACATGCTGTGTAGTCTCACTCTTGTTCAAGGTCTAGTTTCTTCCTAAAGAGATCCTTGTCCTAGAAAAAATAAAATAAAATAATTGGACTCGATGTGTTTTCTGTTTACAAACTTAATTGGCAAACGTTTGGATTAGAAAAAAAAAAAAGATCTGCTGAACTTGTTTGACATATATTACATCAAAAACAAAGTTTCAACATCTCAAAATAGTCTTTTTTTAATTAAGGTTATGAAAAATAAATGTGGTGCACTGAACATATTCATGACTTAGGAATAGTTTTATAGACATATTTCAATGCAAGTCGACTGACAGCAGTTAACAAAAGTCCTCATGATTGAGAACAGTTGAGCGCAGACATACTAACAAGATACAACGCATGCCTGTCTGTCTGATAATGTTTAAGCTTGGGGCATACAGTTCTTACAAGGATCTGCCCTGTATAAGAGCAACTAGCTGTCTGGCACACTGCTCTAATGATGCGTTCTGCATCACTTCCTCTCTCTTTGCTTAACTGGATGGTCTGTTTGCTTTCACTCTGCAAGAGAAGTCCACCAGAGTTCACACAGACACAGTGGTTTGATCTGTTTGGATTGCCAAATTCTTTCATTTGTGTATAAAGCAACAACAGAAAAATGACTATTCTCATGTGGAAGGAATGTGTGGGGGACCAGCTTGAGATTTCATTGAAAGAAACTTTTTTTTTTCATGTATTAAATCGGCGCCACAAATGTCCAGTGTTGCGGAAATAGTTCAATGAGTACAGTATTTCTGTCTAATGAACGTTGTAAACATGTTCATTTTTTAGCATTTGTGACCGCCGCTCTCAAACAGCCCCATTAAGCTCCAGGGGGCCCCACCACACATGGACCCGGTGTGAATTCGCCTTTACAGTTAGGGATGTAACGATATGAAAATTTCATATCACGGTTATTGTGACCAAAATGATCACGGTTATCATTTTTATCACAGTATTATAGAAATGTCCCCCAGCATCTTTAAAAATATCCCAAATGGGTCTAAATGTCTACTTTGTCCTTTTTAAAGGGGGAAAATCTCAAGAGAGCTGTCCATATGGGAGCCTTTGTTGCTTTCTGCCATGTTTTCATAAATTAAACATTGCAAACTCTGACTGCTGCTGCTTTTCCAGCCAATGAGCATCACTGGGAGTTTTTCAAAGTGCAGTAATCAGTCACCCTTTTAACAATAATTAAGATTAAAAACGTTTTTACTAATCGTTGGGAATTTTATCACGGTGAACCATTATACCGGTTATCGTTACATCCCTATTTACAGTATAGACTAATCCGTCCAAACGCCGCAACTAGACCGTCCGCGATTGGGGGGGGGGGGGTTCTGGGTTCTGTACATGCGTAATTAGAACAGATAAGAATCGGACTTTTTTCTTAACAACATGGAGGAAATCTCGAAGGACTGTTGCATTCCTGGTTGTTGGAACATCAGTGGTAATAAGTGAATAAGAAGATCACTCAGTCCACTGTATTGGTGTGTTTGTATAGGGGAGGAATATCGGACACAGAGCAGAGGAGGAATAACTTGCTGCGACGGCGGAGAAAACACTGGATTTAATCCCCAACAACAAAAACGCGGTAAATTATGGTGAACACTCATTAATCTGACACTATTTTACATACCTATGCTCCCGAAAATGACGCACCGCATAAGTTGTTTTGATTAGCTAATGCTAACAGAGACAGCTGTGGTGTTGCTGAGAGTTAATGACTAATCTGGGAGATATTGTGAAATATAAACGTTATTTGCTCTGATCAGGACAACATTGGGACCAGATAATAAAAACAGTTCTGTCGCAAACAGAAACGGATCAGACGGTGTCCTGCAGCCTTTAGTTTCATCTGCAGGACATGTGAAGACTACGTGGTCTGTTCAGTCCTTAAACAAAACCAAAAGCCAAATATGTGATAAAATAGAAAAGTAACCACCTTTAAAAGAGTTTAGTTTTTTTAAACTTCGATATCACGAGATGT
The DNA here is from genome assembly GCA_023101725.1 of Atherinomorus stipes. Classification (NCBI taxonomy): domain Eukaryota; kingdom Metazoa; phylum Chordata; class Actinopteri; order Atheriniformes; family Atherinidae; genus Atherinomorus; species Atherinomorus stipes. Next base: position 198,575 of record JALJCO010000491.1, read on the forward strand.
GCGTTATTCCAGTGTGGCTTGTCATTAAAGCCAGTTTCTGGAGATGAGTAGTAGTTTTAATTAATTCTCTGTTGTAAGAAAAAAAAAAAAATGTCAGAATACTTTAAAGATCTCTGGATAACATACCTATAGGTTATCATTACCTTAGACGACTATTCAATGTTGTAAATCCAGATATTCACTCTGCTTTCCGTGTTGGCAGATACAAGGTAATTGACACTGTTACCCCAGTAATGCCGGCGCGGCAAGATGGCGCAACACACAAAATGCTCATCGGACTAGTCTATATAGGGGAGGAAAAAAAAATCTGGCATTATCAGCCTCCACAGAGTCGTACTGCACATGGGTCATCAAATTGTGAAGAATGGAGGCAGCAGCACTACCTCTGCCTCAATAGCTGCGTTTACATGGACCCAAATAGACCGATTGCTTTCGGTTTAAAAGCTCTTTCGGAATGAAAATGATCCATGTAAACACCTCTTTCCAAATGAAAAGCGCCAAACCGAAGGAATTTTCTTTCGGTTTCACAGGGGTAGAATATTCCTTTCCCCAAACCGAACGGGGTATCATGTAAATGCTGAATCGGAAAGTTGTGAGGTTGCGTTCTTACAGCGCATGCTTCAACGAGACGTCAACGTGAAACAAGTGACGTTTCCTCACTTTGACAGATGGCTGTGAAAGACGTAATTCCCTGGACAGTGAGAAAGTTTGTTTTTAACTCAAACTCTGTCTCTACAGCTTTTCCTCTTGGTTGTTTCCAGTAGGAGCGCATGAGGATCAGCTGCTGCTTCATTAACGTCCTGCAGAAACCACAACGACTGTGACGATCAGCTGTTTGTAGACCTCCGTCTTTAATAAATAACGTGATTTACATCATTCTGCGCATGTCAGGCAGGGTAATTCTGAATGTATATTGGTGCATGTACACGCCAGATCCGAATGTATTAGTTCCCATGTAAACAGCTGCCCTGAAATCCTCAATCAGAATGATTTCAATCCGAAAGGGAAGAAAGTCTCCATGTAAACGTGGCCAATGATTAATTCAGCATCTTTGTATCATCACTTTAAAATAATTTTTTGAAAGTTCAGTGATGATCCAGGTGGAATTTTTTTTTTTTTACTTATTTATTTGGGATTAATATAGGACATTTCCGTGACTTATGTCACTTGCGCATGCTCATAATTCCTGACTTGCAGCTTTGCTGGCTTTTGAAATAGAACGAGTGAGTTTCTTTATTTAGCCTACTGTTGGCCATCTGAGAACCACAAAAGACGTGGACCTCATTTTTTTCTGTGGAATTAAGTGGAAAGATGACAGACAACGGCACGAGTTGTGAAGGTACAGTAAGCAGCACCCATGTTGCTCTGTCAGTTTAATGTACATTGTCAGATCGGCATAGGTAGCCCTGCAGCAAACTAGCGTAACTTTCCTAACTATTACAAAAGAAAAAAGAAAAAAAAAAAGAACCTCATATACCAGACTATGCTAATAGGAAACTTTCAGCGGCTACCGGTGGATGTTTACCTCGTTTTAATGGTTGCATTTGTTAAAGAAATGGGTCAGTTATGTTTTCAAACACAGTAAACGTGGTTTGTGCCGGTGCATACCTTAATTCCCCGGCGATTGACTAAACTGCCTCCTACTAGTGCCATTGTCTCTTATCGTCTTCATTATTTCCACAGAATGAATAAAGTCCACGTCTTTGTGGTCATCACACCCCGATTGCTGGTGTTTCTTTACCAGAAGTCAATAAAAACTAAGGGTAGTCTTTCCTCGTCGATTACAGCAGTCAAAAACGCAACAAGTGCCAGGCATAGTTTAAATTCACTCGATAAAAACACTTAATTTCTTTCAATGGGCAGTCAAACTGCAGCGACCGTCATGACCAGTTATGACCATGCGCGAGTTATGTATGTATAAATAATGAAAATCATCCATGGCATGAACTTATCAAGTTGTCGAACTTTTCTTTTTCTTTGGGCAAACAAGCCAGAGAAATTAAGTCACAATTTTTTTTAAAAATAGCTCACTGAAAAGATAAATAATGTTTAATTGTTGATATTTATTAATATATTAATTATAAAAAATATTAATTTTTTGGTGAGTAAATCTCAGAGGTCTGTTCGCCACATGGCAAGTACATGTTTCTTTCAAATTATTCATGTTTTTAAATTTTCATTTTGTTGGATTCCTTCTTTATGTTGCTCTACTGTCTACATGTTTCATCGATGCGCGTATTCACAAACAAACGCACACAAACGCACCTTCCTGACATGAGCGTGATACCCCCACTACGTTACCTCCGTTTACTAACAACTAGCGTTTAGTTCAGGCTGATTAAGTAGCGCGAATATGTGGCGACTTTTAGTAGAAGCTGGTCAGCCTTCCATAAGAAATCACAGTGAACTGGAGAATAAACCGGCAGATTTACACGCCAACCAGAAAGTCCAGTGAGAAGTGGTGCTTTGGAGACGTCGCAAGACACCGGCTGCACTAGTCTGGGTTCGCTCCATTTACTACCCTGGCAACTGAAAGGCGAGTCAGGTGGGCGGAGTTTCACTCATCTGCTCAGATCCGACGTCGTGTTGTTCCAACTTGATAATGTTGATATGCGCCTTTATCGAAGCTCAGTAGATAAATATGAGCATTAAGTTGGTTCCTAGAAAAACTTGGGTCGGATTCTGATTCTGTTCAGCTGCAGCATCATGTCACAGTCCACCTACTTTACACTGTTATTGTCCTTAAAGGTGCCATGACATCAAATTTCACTTTTCTGGGGTTTTGGATGTATAATATGATCTATTGTGCACTGATGAGGCCATGTGAATGTCCAGAGTGAGAATCAAAGTTCCTGTTTATGGTCTGTCAGCTTTGTCTCTCTGCTCAGAAACAGTTGAATCAGACAGCAGGCTATCATTCTACGTAGTTCTATCATTCTACGTAATTTAATTGCTCCAATAAGAGCACACTATCAAGTAAACAGCGCCCCCCCCCCCCCCCCCCCCCCCCCCCTCTCTCTCTCTCTTTTCTAACGGTCTATGCACCATCCGCTCCCCCCTCCCCTCCCTGTCTGATCCAGCTGCGTGTATGGAGCTAGTAGTAACTTCTGTGCAGTCAGGTCTGGATTTTCAAACAAATGGATTTAAAAGAAAACTTCTGCAGTAACACTGAGGGAGGGGGGCCACAACCTTGTCATTACCTGTAAGTTTATTTCCTAATGCTGTCTTGTCTGATAAATGTGGCTCACTGTCTGAAGTGCCCATGTTGCTAGCAGTTAGCCTTTAGCAAAGTCCGATTGCAGCTTGACCTAGATTCTCCAAATAAGGTCATAGCCAAATAAGCTGTAGCCAATCAAAATGAAGTCAATGTGGTCTCCGGGTAAAGCTCCATATCATCACCGGACCCAACTGTATTACTGAGGAAGTGAGGTCTGGCGTTTCAAAACAATACTCCACTGTAAAAAATGCAGTTTTTTTCTTTGGAGTATTTACATATAAAGTAATGCCAACAACATAAACTAGTTTTTAACTGCTATGTCATCACTCCTTTAAGAGACCTCCAATGGATCTCTGCTGCACTTAGACTACAGCCTGAAACAATGTGTGCAAACTTATCATTTACTATAAACTTTTTATTCTTTTTATTTTTCATGTTGTTTTGTTAAAGCATCTTTCCATCTGTAAATTATTTCCCCTCCATTTAAGCAGCAAAAAGTTGTGAAGGGGTTTCAAAACACTGAAACAAGTTAAAAAAAAAAAAAAAAAAAAAGACTGGGAGACACTTTGTCCAACTTTGTTCTCCAGAGATCAGGGAGTAGCTTTGCTCCCACCAGGCTGTGATGCTGCAGGACTGTCAGGACCAGGAGGCCAGATTTCATGGACTGTGTGAAAGCACAAAATAGAGAACGAGGAGTCTGACCAGGAAGTTTCAAATTAATGATTCAGAAATGACCAGTTTACTAAATACAAATATGTTTTTCTTGTTCTTGGTTTTTTTTTCAGTTTACATCCAGTATACTGTATTAATAGCCTAAAGATATATGTGTGTAAAATGGTTTAATATTTTGGCCAGTAAAAAATATGCTTGGCCTGTAGAGAGATTCTCCAATGAGTTTTTCCATCCCCCCTGAAACTTTTTTACAACTTGACTACTGCCTGTAAGTTTTTTTTTCCTTTCTTTTTTTTTTTTTTTTACTGCCTGTAAGTTTATTTTCTAGTATCTGTCTTGTCTGATACTTTCTTTTAGTTTACTTTCTGAAATGCCCATGATGCTAGCAGTTAGCCTTTGGCAAGCTCCGACCGCTAAGGCAGCTTGACCTACTTTCTCTAAATAAGGTTTATAGCCAAATAAGGTGGAGCCGATCAAAATGAAGTCAACTTGGTCTCCTGGTAAAGCTGCATATCATTACCGCACCGAACTCTTTTACTGAGGAAGGGAGGTCTGGCATTTTGAAACAATTCCCCGCTGTAAAAAGAGATGTTTTTTTTTTTTTTTTACTGCATATTTACATATGTAGTAATGTCAACTACATAAACCAGTTTTTACTGCTATGTCATCACTCCTTTAATAATTTCTCATTTTGAAAAAAAAACAAAACAAAAAAAAAAGACCATTCAAGCAGCAAGTTTTTCCTCATGCTTTTTTAGAAAATTCTGTATGGGTGAAAGAAGCAGCGACAAGTCTGGACTGAATGAGAGCCAACAATTACAAAACGGCAGTATTTTGACAGCAATAGCTCACAGCAGCATATGGGGGAAAAAAAGAACTATGAACTGATTCGCTTTTTGAACTGCAAAAAAAATGTGAAATATGAATTACGAACTGACCTAGTTCATTTTAAAATGTGTGAACTGAACTTCAAACTAGTTCATGTAAAAACTGAACTTTCCAAACACTGCTGATGTCATCGAATGCAACCACCCAACACACGGTATGGCTGTGGATACTTTTGTCTTGGAGTTTGTTTTTATCTCCCAAAAATCTGCTGGAAAGAAAGTGTACAAGTGGCTGCATCAATCACTCCTATGGCAGTGATTAGGTCAGTTTCCCAGTAACCTGGTTGGAGATCTTTAACACAGTTAGCTTAATGGCTTTGCCAGGCAGCAAATGTCTGTCTTTACCCTCAGCAACAATCTGAGTACGGTAGAATTACAGGGCAGCAGTTTAAAGCTTTTACTGAGTATTGCAAAGATTATCGTCATCAATAATTAACTAGATCTGGAAATTAAGGAATATGATGTAGCTTGAAAAATGCTCGACCTTTTCTTCCATTTCTTTTTTTTTTATTAGCTATTGCATTGACAGAAAGACCTCTGCTATTTTTTTACTTATTTTTTTTTAGCTCATATACCTCCATGTGCACTGGACATTGACAAGACAACATATGACACATTGCTGCATATTAAACTTCCTAGTAGTAAATTAAATTATTAGCTGAACCTTTAACATCTACAGCAGTAAAATGCAGCATCATAAATGACAGTTAAACAATAACAGGGTACATTGTTCTACAGGATGAAGGACAGCACATCCAAACCAACTGCTTGTAAATCTGAGACTGTAAGTAAACTTTGGAGATTTTAATAATGCATTTTTTTTTATTTTAGACCATTAAAGTTGGAAAGACAATTAACTGCAACAGTTTCCAACAGACTCCAAAATGCTTTCATAGAACACATAGGGCCTGATTTACAAAGACTCCAAATTGCGAGTCTAATGTTTTTGCCTCGCAAAAAAAATAGCGTGCGCTGTCATTTTAGCGTTTGCGGGTGATCTACAAAGATTACACGCGCAATCTGTAACAGGCGCAAACAGCAGGATTTAAATGAGGATTTAGCGTGCGCTCCGACTGCGCCACGGAAAGTTCAGAAGAGCGTGTGGTAAACGCAAAATGAAATTAATCCTGATAGAGAGATGTTAGTTTCAGAGATATAATGAGGCAAATAAAAAACAGAATATAAGATAAATATGAAGAGTTCATTTGCAAAAAAAGACAAACGCCATTTAGAAAAAACGGAGTTAACTGCTTTTGCAAATAAACTCTTCATTTACTTTTTGAATATTTTCAGAAAATCAAGCTCACATGAAGGGGAGGGTTTTAATGATGTAAAATGGAGATATGACGTTTGTACCCAACAGCAACAAAAGCAGTTAACTCCGTTTTTCCACAGTGATGTTTGTCTGTTTTTGCAAATGAACTCTTCATAATAACTATAAATAAAAATAATGCAGCAGGTTTCCCTGTGGGTCGTAAAAAGAGGCCAGTTTAAGGACATGGATAAGGACACGCTGTTGAAGATGATCTGATATTACGCACAGACTGCGCGCTCTTTGGCACAATGCCAGGCGCGGGACCTGCGTAATTGCCCCCCACCCCATGCAAAACTCAGTAAAAAATAGTATCATTAGTTTGTGCGACGTTACTGGTTATTTTCACTGAGTTTTTTGTGGGGTGGGGGCCAACTTCACGCAGGAAAGCAACCTCAGAGCGGCAGCAGTCGCTGCAGTGTGGAGGAGCAGGGGATGATTTTAATTTAAAAATATGCCATTGGCAAAAAGTAAAAGAAAATAAAAAGACATAATTAATATCAGCTTTAACTACCATGATGCTGCAGCTGCAGATGTTCTGGTTCATGTCTAGAATAACCCGTGTTTAACAGTGATGTTGATTGTTATTTAATTAAATAATGAAAACTTGACGTGTCGCCTGAACACATCATGAAAAATGATTCTGACCCGATGTCTGCAGTCCTGTGTGCAGCATTCTTTCAGCCATCAGTGCGTAAAGCTGCCAGTTATACCTGCTTTTCAGACGTGCTAAATTACACGCAATCTTTTGCCCCCGCTTTCCTTTGAACAGTTGATAGATCACATTGCGCGTGTTAAACTTAGGTTTTGCATAGTCTCCTCCCAATATTTTGCGCCTTCTGGCAGAAACGCCCAGTTTTGCATATTCATCTGCAGCAGATGCGCAAAATGGACAGCGGCGCTATTTTGCCCCTTGACAGGCGCAAACCTCCTTTTGCCCTACTTTGTAAATCAGCTCTGGCGGATTATTGCGTGCGTAATGAAGATAGCGCCTGTTTTAACAAGCGCAAACCTTTCGTAAATCGGGCCCATACAGTATTAAACACAGCATTAAAACTGGAACAGCAGGGAGGAGAGGGTCTGTTTTTTATTATAGATGTGGTGAGAGGATTAATATTCCAGAGTGATCAGGAGCTGGATTTATAGTTCAGTCTTAGGATGGTCTGTAACGGTAAGGGAGGTGGAAAAACATCTGGGCTGTGTCCAACATCCACACTATATAGTACCCTATATAGAGGTCACAACATTTTCTACGGGTGTCCGAATGTCCAGAGAGAAAACGGGAGTACACCAAAAATTACCCACAATGCATCCTGAAAAGTAGTGAGCATCAATGGTCACAACAGGTCAATTGAGACCACAATGCAATGCAGGCAGGAGCTCAAAATGGCACAAGAAAGAGGCTGGCACAAAATAAAGATAGAAAAACAAAGAAAGAATGAAATACAACAGAAGAAAATAAAATATTTTCACACAACGGTTTGTATTTGATTTGGAATCACAGTGACGTAATCTGCAGCAAGGAGAAAGAGTTAGCTTTGTGTCCAAATGACCAACTGAATAAGTGCACTGTATAACTGTCCAGTTCATCCCCATGTAGTGAATGAGGGTTAGGCAATAGTGTGGATGTTCAGATCCAGCCCTGGACTATCATCAAGGTTCTCCACACTTAAATGTACCCTGGACATCAGTACACACACTGACCATAACTAACATCTGGGCCATAGACTGCATATTATTGGACAAACCTGTTGCGCCACATAGCTTTCTGAAGAGATGAGCTAATGGTTGGTGGGCGGTTCCCACTGTTGCCATCTTGGCAGCATTGCACATCTCGTCACTCCCCGAAAATACAAAAATGGGCAAAGAGGTGCGAACTCTGAGCTGCCTGTAGCTACGTGCTCACTGAGCTAACCTGGAGCTAGTGGCAGCGAATGGAGGTAGGTGGGTCAAATCTAAGGTACACTGTTAAACTAGCTAAACATGGCAGCAGTCCTACTATTTAACAAGCTGAGGCCTTCCTGGGATCAAGCAACAAGCCACCAGCCATTGACAGCCTGTTAATCAAAAGGACGCCCCTAATCACATGTAATTTTAAGATAAAGTAACATCTAAACAGATGAGTTATAAAAAAAAAAAAGGATCAGCCCCTCACAGTTGTCATGAAGGAAAACTTGACCTATTAAACCTAAGATAACTTTTGCACCAGGCTGTCAACAAGTTTATATCTGCTGTGAAGTTGTAGCCAGGATCCCAAATTTGGGGTGGTACCACCTGGAGGAGGAACTCTCAAAGTAATTTTTGTCTAGGTCTACATCCCCAATGATAGAAAATATATCAGGCCGGCAGTGGTGACAAAATATGTTATTACTTGATTTGTAACACTAAACAGCTAGATTTGGCTGCCATGATGACCCACTGGGTTTACTGACCTAAGTGATCGAACCGCATTGTTATAGCACGTCCTGGAAATATTTAAGCCAATAATGGTGATTTTAGAGTGACTGCATTAAAATGTAATTCTGAAGGCATCAACTACTGACAACCATTCAGAAATAGCTGTTTCTATTATTACATGTAGACCTAGACAAAAATTTTGAGAGTTCCTCCACCAGGTGGTACTGACCAACCCCACTGGCTTGGAGCCAGCTCTTAAATGATAAGTTTCTTTTTTTCAACCTGGACCTTATTTCTAGGAGTATATACGTGTTTTTACTCACCGGTAAAGTTTCTGCATCACTTTGAGTCCTTCGGAAGATATAACTTGATTCACTTGATAATGGCGGAGACGGGGAAGCGACTATATATGACATTATCTGCAGTAAAACTACTTGATTTTCGCCAATACTTTTAGTAGAATGAAAAAACGCACGAGTACTATTATCCTATGAGTCCAGATTTAGCTTTCCATTAGTTATCAGGTAGTTCTAGACACTTTTCGGGGCCGCACGTTCACAATGTGCGCTTCCGTAGTACAGCTGAGAAGAGCAGCTCGTTACACAGACAACAACAAAAACACAATTTGCGAAACTCTGAACTCACGGGACAATAGTACTCATTTATTCGTTCATTCTACTTAAAGCATTGATGAAATGAAGTTTTGTTGTAGATAATGTCTTATATAGTCACTGCCCCATCTCTGTCGTTATTACTGGATGTAGCCTACACCCAAGGGTAAAGTTCTATCCTCCGAAGGACTCTTAAGTGATGCAGAAAATGTACCGGTGAGTAAATGTATGTAGAAACTCCTAGAAATAAGGTCCAGGTTGAAAAAAAAAGACATACATACATACAAAAAGACATACATACATACATACATACATTTACACACCAGTAAAAATTTCTGTATCACTTTTACTTCTTGGGCTGCACGGTGGCGTGGTGGTTAGCACCGCAGCCTCACAGTAAGAAGGTCACTGGTTCAAATCCCAGCTGGGGAGGGGGTTCAAACAATTCCAACTGTGGCCTTCCTGTGTGGAGTTTGCATGTTCTCCCCGTGTATGCGTGGGTTCTCTCCGGGTACTCCGGCTTCCTCCCACAGTCCAAAGACATGCATGTTAGGTTAATTGGTCACTCTAAATTGCCCCTAGGTATGAATGTGAGCATGAATGGTTGTCTGTCTCTCTGTGTTGGCCCTGCGACAGACTGGCAACCTGTCCAGGGTGTACCCCGCCTCTCGCCTGATAATAGCTGGGATAGGCTCCGGCAACCCCCGCGACCCTGAACTGGATTAAGCGGTACAGAAAATGACTGACTGACTGACTTTTACTTCTTGTCCTGTGAGTTCAGAGTTTCTCGAATTGTGTTCTTTTGTTGTCTGGGCAAGCTGCTCTTCTCAGCTGTACTACAGAAGCGCGCATGAGGGATGCACGGGCACGAAAAGTGTGGAAAATATCCTGACAACTAATGGAAAGTTAAATCTGGACTCACGGGACAATAATACTTATTCATTCGTTTACTCTCCTTAAAGTATTCACGAAATGAAGGAGTTTTGCTTCAGATAATGCCTTATAATGTATAGAGACTGCCCCGTGTCTCCCATTATATGGATGCATGCCAAAGGGTTACTCAATGTGATATCTTCCGAAGGAGTCAAAGGGATACAAAAATTTAAATGGTAAGTAAATGCATGTGGAAAAACTTCTAGAAATAAGGTCCAGGTTAGAAAAAAATTAAGTTATCCATTAAAGACACACAACGTAACTTTTAGACCTTAAAAATCTGCGTTTCTGACTCGTTTTGATGCACACCAACATTCATTCTGTGCATTTTCGAGCCGTCACTGCCCAGAGGCGTCCTGGGGCTCAGGAACAGCACTATGTAAGATTCACATCCAGGACGCGACTGTGACGTTGCAGCCGACTATTGGCTGCAGCACCGCGTCACTCACTAGCAACCGGATGTAAACCAGGGATCAACCCCGCGAGTGTTTTGAACGCCGTTCATGTCGGATTCAGTAAGGAAACATTACAGGAGGAAGAGAGGAAAAGGAAGAGAGGAAGGGACAGAACAAGAGTCAAGATAAGACTGTCTTTTACTGGCTGGAGTGAATCACGATGCAGGTACGATACAAGATGGATGCTAGTTTAGTCACCGATAGGGGGCGCGTCACTGAGAAAACTGCTAAAAGTTCCGTTGTGTGTCTTTAAAGGGACTAGAGGCAGGAATTTAAAAAAAACCAAACATGTATGTCCATTTTTTTAATACTAATGGGTGATGAAGCACTAAATACCAAAAATAACGTTTCCACCCATGTTTCTCTCCGTTGCCTTGAACAGGCTGTGTGCTGCAAAATACGCTGCAATTCGGTGTCCAAATTTCCCGCGCTGCCCTGCGGACGTGACGTCAATTAAGGCTACATCCGCAGTTTTTATACAGGAAGAAGACGGTCGCGGTAAATTCAAACACTGTAAGCGATAGTTATGGATTCTTCTGCCGACGATCCAGATCAACTGAAAGACACTAAAAAGTGTAACTATGAAGAACAAGCTTAGTAAACAACATTGGTGCTTCAGTTTGTGCACGCTCCCGTGACGGCTTGGCTCGTGGCTGCAGTTATTGGAGCGCCAGTCGCAGCAGTAGTGAGTTTTGTTTCTTAGTCTTGCCTCTAGTCCCTTTCACAGATGAGGGGAGGACTGCAAATTTTTAGACTTCCAGCTTGGCTCCACTTTTCTCTACTGGAGTTTACCGCCTGGTTCAGACAGTATCCCAACCAGTTAAACCACACAAATGAACCCCGTCCCCCCACTTATCAAACAAGCTGCAGCCAAGTACGCATCAAACCGACAGTTTCTCCATTTAGCCCAACTTTGTCTTATTTTGTCAGATACTTGAGTCTTGCTTCAGATCTTACCTGCTTTTGACCCAAAGCAAAGATCAATTGCTCACTGGGACATTTAATGTTTCAAAGTGGATTTCTCATATTGAGAGTGTGCTTAAGCTAAATCAATACTGCTTTATCAAAGACTCAAATGAAAACATTAATCCTGGGGCTGCCCTGCATGATGAAGTGGATACTGGTTCAACTAAACAAAAGTACATAGTTTTTCAGCTGCAGTTGCTTTGACTTCTTGTACTCCTATAAAACATCTGGCTTCCCATCTTTCTCATTTAAACAGATAAAATGTATTTCAATGGAGTCATTTCTAGAATGACAAGCTTATTTGATCTGACTCTCCCTCTGAGTTACAAGTGATTGTCCCTGCTGCCCTCTGGGAACGGCTTTATTTATGGCTCAGTTAAAATAGCTCCTGTTGTTCAAACAAGAATAGAAGCCCTTCATATCTTCGTCCTGAAGAAAATATCTTAAAAAACTAAACAGATTAAAAGAAAGACAGAAGATCGAGGGGGGTAGCATTTGCCTCGGAGTAGAAGTGTTTGTGCCTGGGTAATTTTCTCCAGATGGTAAAGTTTCCTCCTACAGTCCTTGCAAGGTTAATTACTGATTTGATTACATTTTTAGTTGTGAGTGTATGTGATGGTTTACTTCTCTGTGTTAGCCCTGTGTTTGACTGATACCCTGTTCAGGGTGTATTCAGGAAATTATTGATTAAATTGCACGTTTCAAATTCAAACCAAGAGCATATGTACCTCTCAGTGCATTCACACCTTGTCATTATGATTTGAACCTGTTCATTTGCTTGGAAAGTTTGGTTCATGATGATACAGAATCTCTGAGGAGAGTCCAGGCACTGAACTGGCCTGCCTGCAGTTCAGACCTTTCACCAACAGAAAACATCTGGAGCATCATGAAAACAAGTATACAGAATTGAAGGTCCTGGACTGTTGAGCAATCCTACATCAATAAATAGTTGTAATAATAACTAATGGCTGACATCCACATAGTGCTTCTGCATGTAGCCATAGCTGCTCTGGGGCAGGCAGATGGAAACACAACTAACCTGCGTCTACAGCCTCTTTGACCACCACTGACCAACCATGTCTCATTCAGACACCAACAATCCAGACACTGGAGGAAAAGAGCAAGAACAATCTTCCCACAAAAACGATGACAGATAACCCTGGAACTACTTTTTCACATATGTGTCACTGTGCAATTGTAAACATCACCCTGGCACTACTTTTTACATACGTGTTGCTACATGATGGTGAACATCACCCCAGAACTACTTTTTACAGACATGTCACTGCACTATTGTAAACATCACTCTGGAACTACTTTTTATATCGTGTTGCTTCACAATTGTAAATATCACCTGGAACTACTTTTTACAGACGTGTCACGGCCATCAAATTCACAATAAACTCATTTTTTCTATGAAATGTTAAAATGTCTCAGTTTCAACATCTGATATTTTTACCTGCTCAATAAAAATGGGGTGATAAGATTTGTAAATCACATTTTGTTGTAATTGACACATAGAACCCCAACCGGTCCATTTCAACAGGTGTGAGAAAATGATGAAAAGATATTGTTTTACTTTTGAACTAAAGTGAACTGCAAATAAATACAATTATTAATAAAAAAATGAATGAAACTTGAGAATACATTCCAGTGGTTTTCATTCATTTGAGCTTTAAAAGCAGAGTGTTGTTTATACCAGCATCCAGATCATCATCGGCCCAGTGTAATGTCAGTTTGGGATTCCGTTAATTATCAGGGTGTGTAGTCAGGAATCATCAGCGATATTTTTGGGCAATTAACAGATGGGCATGCAGAAATAAAATTAATCAATCAATTAAATTTATGCATGTGCTTGTTCTGCTCTTCCAACATGACAACTTCACACAGAATGACTTTTACCCTGTTGCCTGTCCTGCAGATGTCACTGTTCAAGCATTTTCACCTAAATTTATACAATGATTTTTTTCTAAAGAAGTGAGAAAGAGAAAGAAAAAAAAGTGTTGTTAATAAAAGGGAGATTTAAATAATTATCTGGACTGATGAATACTTACATTTTTTCCACTTTAAAGAATGCTGCTTGTAGTTATGTGGAGATGATGGGGATGGCACAGCTCCAAATATCTGAAAGCAAAATCTAAACATTTAGATGAGTAATATATGACCTATTTATTCATTTATTTATGAAATCAATGGAAATGCCAGGACATCAACGGCAGCAGCAATTCAAAAAATAAAAATAAATAGAATACAAATACAGAGTTGGAGGCTGTCAGCCGCAAAAACTATGAAAAGCTAAAACAAAATTTTGGCCAAAAAGGAGAGCCTTTCTTCTTTTTGTCAAAAAATGCAAAGCACTTGTTCAGGATGAAGGCCTGACAGAAGAAGAATAAGTGCAAAGAATGAAGCATGAAGGGGCTCCTCTAAAAATTAACAAAAAGTCAAAGTAAAAAACAAATAACAACATGCTTGAATGAATTAGCCATTCCAGTTTTGTTTGTTCTTTTTTTATTTGATTAAATTGATCTCACTGTTCAATGTTATGTAAAATTTAGATAATTTTTTTTCATGAGGAAGATCTTTAATGTTTTTTATGCTTGAATTTGAAAAAGACCGTTTTTTTTTGTTTGTTTGTATGAATTTAAAATGTAAAGATTAAAAGTCAATGTTTAAAAAGTAATGTTATCATTCTTTTATTAATCTGTTATTAAAACTATTGTGATACAAATGATCAAGATTATTGTATTGATTGAAAGACTGGATTATTTATTATCTTATATGATGGAGAAAAAAATGTCATACATAATGTTTTTGTGAAAACAGAAAATTTATAAGTAGCCTACTTCAAAAGGAGATGATGGGGATGAAAAACAGTATGATGGTCCGGTTTTGCTCATGATTCCATACTCGGTAAGTGCTTGGCATTATTTATTAATTCATTACTGTAAGTTACAGAAAAAGTTAAGTACAGCTTTACTACCTATTAGTTTCTAACAAGTTCAACTTTGTTCTCCATGGTACCAAGTTGATGGTTCCTGATAAGTTCCTATTTTTTGCTGATAACAAACCCCCTTAAAAAGTGAAGTGTTTGCTAGAAATTGCTAGAAAACTACCAAATACTGTAGTTGTCTACTTCCTAGAATTTTCTGAATAACTACCTAATAGTTCACTCCTACTTCCCTACTAAGAACTAGATAACTACCTAAAAGTTTACTTCTAAGTACTAGATTACTACCTAATAGTTTCCTCCTACTTCCCTACTAAGTACTAGATAACTATAGTTTCCTCCTACTTCCCTACTAAGTACTAGTGTACTTGCATTTCCTTCGTTGATTAAGAGTCCACGGTGTTAATAAAAAATTAATAATTTTTTATAGAGCAGTTGTAGAAAGTCTAGTTAGGTACAGCATTACAGCTTGGTTTGGTAACCTCTCAGTAGCTGAAAAATAAACTTGACCGGCTAATTACTGTTGCAGGTATAATTATAGGTATCAAAGAGCTCGCCCCTGGTCATAAGATCTATGAACCAGCCACTCTGCAACTAGCCCATAAGATAATCAATGATTCATCACATGTCTTGTACAGGGTGTTTGAGCAACCCTTAATCTTCTTCCAGATTTGTTGCAGCTCACTGTAGAATGGACAGACTTAAGAATTCTTTTGTTCCCATGGTATTAAACTGGTAAATAAGGTCAGATAAGACCAGAACCTTTTGTGCCTTCCTGACAGTTTAGCACTTTACTGACATGCACTTTATTAAATTGTCTTTTTTTTTTGTGTGTGTTTGTGTGTATGTTATTACTTTTTTGAGTACCTATTGATGTTTCAGACAGGACATGTAGGTACTATATATGATGGCAGTACCACATTTGCCCTTTCTGGCACTGGTTGTATGTGTTTTTATGTTTTTATTGCTTGTGTATTGAATACTTGTGTACTTGTGTGCTGCAGCATGGGCAAATGACCCAATACAAATTTCTCTCTCTGAGAGACGATAAAGTTAATCTTGAATCTTGAATAATAATTTACTAATATTATACTAGATCACTACCTAATAGTTCCCTCCTACTTCCCTACTAAGTACTAGATAAGTACCTAATAGTTTACTACCAAGTACTAGATCACTACCTAATAGTTTCCTCCTACTTCCCTACTAAGTACTAGATAAGTACCTAATAGTTTACTACCAAGTACTGGATCACTACCTAATAGTTTCCTCCTACTTCCCTATTAAGTATTAGATAAGTACCTAATAGTTTTCTACTAAGTACTGGATCACTACCTAATAGTTTCCTCCTACTTCCCTATTAAGTATTAGATAAGTACCTAATAGTTTTCTACTAAGTACTGGATCACTACCTAATAGTTTCCTCCTACTTCCCTACTAAGTATTAGATAAGTACCTAATAGTTTTATACTAAGTACTAGATCACTACCTAATAATTTCCTCCTATTTCCCCACTGAGAACTAGATAACTACCTTATAGTTTCTTCCTACTTCCCTACTAAGTATCAGATAACTACCTAATCGTTTACTACTAGGTACTAGATGACTACATAATAATTTGCTTCTATTTCCCTACTAAGTACTAGATAACTACATAATAATTTACTACTAGGTACTAGATTACTACCTAACAGTTCCCTC
This sequence comes from Atherinomorus stipes, assembly GCA_023101725.1. Classification (NCBI taxonomy): domain Eukaryota; kingdom Metazoa; phylum Chordata; class Actinopteri; order Atheriniformes; family Atherinidae; genus Atherinomorus; species Atherinomorus stipes. The sequence continues at coordinate 214,673 of JALJCO010000491.1, forward strand.
CTACATCCCCACTAAGTACTAGATTACTACCTAAAAGTTTCCTCCTACTTCCCTACTAAGCAACAGATAACTACCTAATAGTTTACTACTAAGTACTAGATAACTACCTAATAGTTTCCTCCTACTTCCCTAGTAAATGTTATTAATATAAGCAAGTTTTGGTTGCATTGAGCCATGACTGCTAATTCCCTCCAGATCCCAGTGAATGATAACCCACATGAAATAGTACTGATAAATATTGGGAAAACGTGTTAAGAGAAGGGGAAAAACAAACAAAAAAAGAAAAACAGAAAATAAACAAACCTGCAGTTTAATAGAACTGGTCACCGTCTTGCCCAAGGACACTTTTCTGGGACGCGAGGAGTCAAACCCCCAACCGACATAAAAAGCTTCAAAGCTTTTTGCCAAAATCGACGTCATAGACCTTCCAAATGTGGAGAGGCTGTGGATTAAGGACACTTCTGTTTTTCTATATCAGAATTGATCCAACATTGAAGAAGCACTTCAAGGCACTTGGCCACTTTAAAAAATGTCTGTTTCTTTGAAAATGTGGGCGTCTGATGTTTCCAATGCATTTCTGTCTCAAGAGAGATACTCACAGGAGATGATTGCTTATGAAAAGTTGACATAATAGGCCCTGGAGTTGTCAGTCAGCAAGGGCACCAGCTGTGTTTCTTCCCAGCAAACCTGATGGAGGTGGAAGAGAAGAAGAAAGAAAAAAAAAAAAAAACAGAATTTATATATACATATATTAATAGTACTGTTGAGAGTGCTCCTCTTTCCACGGGCTAGGGGACAGAGACCTCCCTGGGGAGGTTAAAGAAAGGCATACAAATATGCTTGAAAGACAAAGGGCATCAAAGGCAAAGAGAGAGAAGATAGAGACAGACGAAACATGACAGAGGTAGAGAAGTCATCGCAAGGTGTCTCGGAGCTGTCAATCACGCAGGAAAACTCCACGCTTTGCTCTGAGGCAACTTGCAGAGTGAAAAGTGGAATGAAAATGAGGAGCAGCAGCTTCCTGCGGCAAACAAATGTACCCTAAACCTTTCAAAGGAAGTAAGTGAATTAAAACAAACCCATGATAAGTTACAGCAAGTCAAAAGAGGCACATGTTACTATAAAATGGAGCGAAGAAGAGAAAAAGGAGAAGGCAGAAAGTTTGATCATCAGAGGAACATTTTAGCAGGATTTTACTGAATTTCATTCCTCCATATCTCGGTTCATGTCTTGTAATGTATATTTGAACTTGTGTTAAACTGTGCCGTTATCAGCACTCTATTCAAATTCATTGTAATGCATTACAGGTTACTCACCATGACAAACCTGCAGAAAAAAATGATATTTGATACTCCAAGTATCCCCCGAGTTTCAAGCTTTAAAATCCTGTTGAGATTTTCATCTTGTTAATATTTTTATCTTGGAGACATACCCACGATCCACATTCTCTCTGCCACGCACAGCGCAGCAGCCACATAGATGGATTTCCTGTTTACAAACATTGGCAGTTGTGCGCGCAACCAGGGGGCAAAAAGCCTGTTTTGTATTGGAGTCTACGGCCAAACACACACTCATATCATTTATAAAAATGTAAAGCAACCCGACGAAACAAACAGAGATCGTTGTGTTTTAAATTATAATGAATAAATCTGTATTTTGATGACGAATAACAAAATGCCGACGCTGCGTTGCTGTGTTATATGCCTATCACGATTACACGAACTTGGCAAGGGAGTCATCGCCCGGAAACGGCATTTTTCTTGTTAAAACATGGATATTATTTGTGTTGGACCTCATTTGAAATTTGCCTGAAAAACCTGAGTTAGAAAGCGGCTTAAACTTTCGTTTAGACTCTTTGTTAAAACCTAAAGAGGCCACAACAATCTGCAGCAGGTTCAGTTCAGCTCCGGTGTCGTCCTCACCTCCTCCATACAGGAGCAACTTTCACTAGTTTGGGATTAAACCAGGCAAAGACGACATCATCACTACGTTTGGAAAGGAGCTGATTCCAACTGTTAGGGACTAACACGCATTGCTGTCGGTAAGTTTCGCTGCTTGTGTAACGTTCTGCTTTATTGTGGATGAGATCGTGGTGGACAGTCGACAGACTAGCTAACTGCTAACAAGCTAACAGTATAAACTCAAACGCCATCTGATTTACGACCCCCGTACTTCGTACTAAATTTCCGGGATGCGTTGTTATGCCACGTGAACGTTCGTAAACGACTCCACAATCAGTTTCTTCTTCTTTTTTAAGTTCGTGCCTAAGCAGCAGAGGACGGCTGTCACACACAGTGTTTACGGTTTATGTCATGCAGCCGATGGCGGCGGTGATGCTGCTATTACAGTCTTCCCACTAGAATATGGGAATAATTTCTGCCTCCGCCGTGGTTTAATCCTACATGTGACTATGGTGAAAGACTAAATAAATCATAGTCTGAACTGGAATAAGTTATCTGGGAGGGTTTTCTGAAGATCAGTCACGCCTACTGTCCTATTTTCACCATTTTCAACTGTTCACATGCATTAATGTTTTGATTTTTGCAACCAAACAAATACCAGGACTCAAACATTATATTTCCCGGACACTTTCACGTCATATCTTGACCTAATCTGCATTAAAAGTCGAGTTTTGTATGTAAAACACACGTCTTCTCATAATTCAATAATGCTTTTCCTCTGTTTTCTTGCCCCCTGGTTGTGTGCGCATCCTATCTGTGACGTTGCTCAGAAACCCATCTATAGCGAATTATACCACCTCATGCACCCGGTTCTGGCCGGCTGGGCTCCACCAGGTCTCGGAGCTAAGGGAGATTATGCACCAGGGATTACGCAGTAAAGTAAAGGAAGTGGATATAGAAAAGCTGGTCAAAGTAAACTGTTCGTTCCTCCTGACTATGCCAGAAACAGCTCCGGTTCTTGATAACATATCATTGCCAAAGTCAGCTTTTGACTGCTTTTAGAAAAAAAAAAAAAAGTATCATTTGAAGTTTTTCATGTAGTTTGTAGTTTCTTTTTGTTCATAATCAATGTTATGATCTGTAGTATATAGACTAATCTGACGGGTGTTTTATGAGTTGCGCCATCTTGCGACGTCGCCATTGCTTAGGTGCTAGTCCTGACAATCTCACATCTGCTGACATGGACAACAGCATGTATATCTGGACTTACAAAGTTGGACAGTCCTCTAAGGTAATGATAACTTGTAGGTATGTTATCTGAAGATCTCTTAGTAATTCTTACATTATTTTTACATTAATATAAACTATTATTTATCTCCATAAACTGATTTTAATGACAAGCCACACTGGAATATAAAATGGAAATCTTGTTATAACTTTTCAAACTTAGTAAAGAAATATTTAAAACGTTTGCAAAGGTAGTATTTTTAATTTTTTTTAACATATATTTGGCTTTTGGTTTTGTTTAAGAACTGTAAAGATCATGTAGTTTATATGGGTCCTGAAGATGAAACTGGACACAATGTGCGTGATCTATTTGTGTTTCGACTGAACAGTTTTTATTTTCTGGTCACAACATTGCTACTCAGAACAAATAATGTTATATTTCACAATATCTCCCAGATTAGTCATTAACTCTCAGCAACATTCCAGAACTGTCTCTGTTAGCATTAGCTAGCATAATAATGCTATGCGGTGCATCATTTTTGGTAGCATAAATATATAATATATAGTGTCAGATTGATGAGCTTTTGTTTTTGGGAATAAAATCCAGTGTTTTCTCTGTGGTGACAGCATGTCATTCCTCCTCTGTTCTCTGTGTGCATTCCTCCCTGATATTAACATCAGTGGACAGCAGCACCATCCACTTTACTCAGACAGCAGAAATTTTCATGAAAGAAATGTCTGCAATCTTCTCATTCACTTATTACCACATTAAAGTTTTCCACTGCTGTTCCAACAGCAAAAAATTGTACAGTCCTTCCAGATTTCCTCCATATTGAAAGTTCAGTTCTCATCTGTTTTAATTACTCACGTACAGAAAGGCTTCCTAAGCAATGGCAGATGGCTGACTTGCAGCACTTGCCTGCATTAGTCTATAATATGACCGATGTAAAACACATGCGGTACAAAAAATTATCATTTTAAAGGTGATTCTTAATCAAACTGTGTGCTTTTTGATGTATTTTATGTTTGAATGTGTTTACTTTAAAATTGCAGATATAGTTCGTGTTCACATTCCTGTTTGGTGCGATCCGAACTGCAAGAATGGGCTTTATGCACAACTTCACTACTTCTACCTTAAGCCAGCTCCTCTGTGTCTTATCTTTCATTATTGAGTGATTTGATTAATCTAGGTGTGCCTGATCTCAGTAATGGCCAGGCACACCTGAATTAATCAGTTTGTCCTGTAATGAAAGACAGGAAACAAAGGAGCTGACTTAAGTTAAGGAGGTAGAGCTGTGCATGTAGCCCATTGATCCGGCCTGCACCGATGGAGCAGAAATTGGACTGGCTTTACAATTGACCTATGGCTAAACCACGCCCCCAAACGCGATGAGCCAATCACAGTGCGCACAGCTTTCCCATACACTCGGACATTCTCTGCTTGAACGTCCATTGAAATGCATTGAAGTTAGTCCGTTTTTGTTCGTTTTTATGTGTTCTTTTTAGTTTAAAATGGTCAAACGTGTGCATGGGGTACATGCCACTCCGATACTAGGTATCCTGAGAGGCTGGGTGACAGGGCGTATTTTTTTGCCTTTTACCAAGTCACATCAAGCCAAAGTTATGCGGCAGACCACAACATCAACTGAACGTGGATAAAATGAACAAGGATGTCTACATCTGTTCTAAGGTAAGGCAACATCGTATTCGAGGCAACATGTTGTCACTTTGCTTGAAAGAAATATGAAGTTACCTTCCCTAACGTTAGTTTAAGTTGGCTAACGCTAGCTAAACATGCTAGTTTTGGTACGTGGTAACGGTACATAAGACGCTGTCGTGTAGTACAGGTGTGGTGTAGTAACGTCGATAACGACACGCCTCTGGCTTCCAGCTGCAGCCAGACTGCTCCGCTTCCGTGGCTGTTTGATCAGTTTTTGTCAGATGATCACTTTTTGGCACAACAGCAGCAGCCGTGCAGCAGTTTGTGCAAGAAACTGAGGGAGCGACACGAGTCACATTCAGAGATTCACAGGCTGATTTCTACTCCCAGTTTAAGACTTCTGAACAATTTCTTTTTGTTTGTTTGTATTGTTTTTATGTTTTTTTAATTTATCTTGTCATGATCTCTCTGTCTGATCACGCGTCTGTTGTCCGTGTTGACAGCTGTCATCTCCCGAAATGTCACATAGCGCCTGTCACCGAATGTTGTTTGTCCGAGTGAGTGGAGGGGGCGTGGCTTAGCCATAGGTCAATTTAGGCACAGTGCGACGTAAAGGCCGTATGTGAGCGGAGCCGTTAGGAGCATATGGACTGCAGCTCACTGAACAACATAGCAACATAGTTGCTGTGTCGTGCAGGGCGGAGCAGAACGGAGCGGAGTATGTGGAATCTGGGGGTTAGGGCTTTAACCCTGTGGACTGTTGTCATTTACTATCCAGGTGCAGTGGTCCGATTCCTCTTTACGTCCCACCATGCAACTTTCTGGCATTGAAGTTACTAAAGGCGGGAATTGTGACAGAATAAACGTACATGTCTAGTTTTTTAATGCTAATGGGTGATGAAGCATTAAAAACCAAGAAGAACGAGCCCACCCACGTCTCTCTCCGTTGCTTTGTGCTGCACAATGTGTTGCGATACGGTGGCCGAATTTCCCACGCAGTCCTGCTGATATGACGTCAGTTGACGCTGCATACGCGTCCTCGGCAGTTTTGTTACAGGAAGAAGACTGTCACCGTGTATTCAAACACTGTAAGGGATAGTTATAGATTCTTCTGCTGTCAGCAAACGATCCAGATCAACTGAAAGACACTAAAAGGTGGCACTACGAAGAAAAAGACTCTCTGAGTATAGTAAACAACGTTAGAGCTTCAGTTTGTGCACGCTCCCTTGCTGGCTTGGCTGGTGGCCGCGGTTACCCGCAGTGCCGGTTGCGTCACTCGCTAATCTCGTTTCTTAAAAGATAGAGCCCGGAGGCCCCCCGACGTTTCTGTTTGCAAACAGCAGTATTCATAATGAGAGCCCCTCCCTCTCAGGCTAATGGTCGCCTCGTTCTTCAGCGTATTCAGCTTCAAGCATCCTTCAGAGCTCATAAGCAGGTAAAAGCCAAACCAATATTCACCCTGGTTTTCCAATGTGCACTACCTAAAGCTCTTATCTTTTCTTCGGTGCATCCACCGTTTTTCTTTCTTTCTTTTTTTTTTTTCTTCGAGAGTTCGAGTGACTGGCTTCTGCTCCAATCATGAGCTTATTCCCACACAGCGTCATGCACTTTAGCTCTGTCATTGGCTGGCGAAATAAACAGAAATCTCCACCCAGAAACGTCCAGACCACAACAAAACAAAGCTAAAGAGGGAATTACAAGCAGGGGGGGGGAGAGAGTTGCATCCAAACGCACTACGGCACGTGAGTAAAGGCCCAAAGACGCGGTTTGAGATGGATTTCACTTACACAAGTCTAACATTTACTTTAAGGGGGAAACTTTGTACTCTACCTTTTATCCTGGCTCTAGATCTTGTAAAACATGCTTAGAATTATTTGATGGCACAATGACATTTCTTGTGCATTTCTTGAGCAATTGCAGCCCAGCAGCGTCCCAATGCTGAGAAACAGCACAACTAAGTTTTACTTGCCGTAGGGAGTCACTCAGCAGTAACTGGATATAAACACAGTGGTTGTTTTGGCAAAGAAAAGCAAAATGACATTATCATAGGAAAAAAGAAAAAGAACGAGAGAAAGTGACAGAGTGAGAGATAATAAGACAGTCAAGATAAGACTGTCATCTACTGGCTGGAGCGATTTCACAGTACAGATAGGATGCAAGATGGATGTGGAGTTAGCTGTAAATAGGAGGCGCACCACTCAGGAAATCTGCAAAAGTTCCATAGCGCATCTTTATAGGCATGCATATAGTACTCTTCATGTAAGTTTCTGTTGCCTTTATTGAAACACCAACAACTTCCTAAACTTTGTCCATTCACAGGAACTGTCCTTGAGAAATATAACATACAGCTAGCTAGCAGTAGCCAGATGCCTGAGCTATTTTCCGAGAGGCACAAATCAGAACAGAATCTGATGCCCAACTAGGTCTCAGTTTAATTTTGACAACAGTAGCACAACAAATAGCTATTTATCCAGCTTTCACTAAGAGGCCGTTCACACGAGGACGATTGCGGGTAAAAACGGCTAAATATTTAATCAGAAGTGCCTTTCGTTCACACGGCAACAGCGTTATTCTGGGTTAAGACGCAAAAATCTGAAGACTCATTTCAAAGTGGAATTCCTTAGGACGCAACGCTGTTGCGCCCTCATCTGCACGGTCCAAAACGCAGAAATGACGGTGGACCCACAGAACTGCTGACGCCGTGCTCATGTGGCTGTGCGTGACGTCACACAATACAGGAAAAAAAAACAATGTTGGTCTACCTAAGCCCAGCGGATCTCCACGTTGCGAGCTTGTAATTGAGTGTCGTTTGGAGAAGTCATTCTACCTCCTCATCTATCCAACAAAGTTCCTCCTTGCAGCCACCATAGTTTTTTTGATTGTGAAACAAAGAGAGACAAATGATTGTACGCATGCACGTGGACATGGCAGAGACACTTGCGTCCTCGTATGCACACAGATTTCTCCATGACGATGCTTGTGTGGACGCGGATAAAAAGATGAAGACGAGACGCCACTTTTGCTTCTTCTCTTCTGATCTTCGCCGTGTGAACGCAGCCTAAGAAATAAGTCTCGGTTCTATCCAAATGTCATGAGATCCACAGAAATGTTCCACGTGTTTAATATTTCATTCCCAGACTTTTCACTAGCTGCGTTTACATGGACCCAAATATACCGATTGCTTTCGGTTTAAAAGCTCTTTCGGAATGAAAATGATCCATGTAAACGCCTCTTTCCGAATGAAAAGCGCCGAACCGAATGAATTTTCTTTCGGTTTCACAGGGGTAGAATATTCCTTTCCCCAAACCGAACGGGGTGTCATGTAAACGCTGAATCGGAAAGTTGTGAGGTTGCGCTCTTACAGCGCATGCTTCAACGAGACGTCAACGTGAAACAAGTGACGTTTCCTCACTTTGACAGATGGCTGTGAAAGACGTAATTCCCTGGACAGCGAGAAAGTTTGTTTTTAACTCAAACTCTGTCTCTACAGCTTTTCCTCTTGGTTGTTTCCAGTAGGAGTGCATGAGGATCAGCTGCTGCTTCATTAACGTCCTGCAGAAACCATGACTGTGACGATCAGCTGTTTGTAGACCTCCGTCTTTAATAAATAACGTGATTTACATCATTCTGCGCATGTCAGGCAGGATTATTCTGAATGAATATTGGCGCATGTACACGCCAGATCCGAATGTATTAGTTCCCATGGAAACAGCTGCCCTAAAATCCTCAATCAGAATGATTTCAATCCGAAAGGGAAAAAAGTCTCCATGTAAATGTGGCCACTGTCCGTTTCTGCTGTTTTTTCTTTCCATTTTCACAAAGTTTATCCTGAGGGGGGGGGGGGGAGGGGGGATCAAAGAGAGAAATTCTGCATAACTATCAAACACAGTTGCTGCTTCTTACCATACACAGCCACTCCTTTACACAGGGCTTTACCTGCAGGAACTTAATGAGACATACGAATCATCCATCCTCATTTTACAGTCTCATCAGCTGCTTTGTTGTGTCAGTTCTCAGCAAGCTTATTTCCTCAACAAGCTTAGTTTTCAAGTACAAACATGGACTTTCTTGGCTGCTAGAGCGTGTGGATATAACATAAGAGCTGCCATAGTCTCAAGTGAAGTGTCAGTGAAAAGCTAGGAGAGCTGGCCATATTTCAAAACCACCATATCAAGAATGTTTACATGCCAAATGGATTTAGAAGAGAGAATACTTGAAGAGATTTGTCACAGCTGCCGGCTCTCTGGAAAATGTGCAACTGCCAACTGTGGGAATGAGAATCATTTTCTGGAGAGCTAAATGTTTTAAATAGTTGACCCTTGTCAATAAAAAAAGATAATCCTCTTGGTAAAATACAGATGAGTAAATAACTAAGAGGCTTCATGAGATGTCTTAATAATGTTCTGCTGTGGTCACTATATAATCCTCATCAATCAAAGTACACAGATCTTAGTTTCAGTGGTGTGTCTTGTTTGTTGCCACTTATTCAGTATTCATGGTAGCAGCTAAGACTCTGCCAGTGATCTGCTGGATTTTAAAAGGAGTCCAAATAACAGTCCACAATTACAAGCTTTTACTATAACTGGCTACTTCATTTTGTCCAATGCAACATTCAGAGCAGAGGACTGCCAAAGCAGGCCTGACTTTGCTCTCAATTGTGCAGGTTTTGACAAAAACTTACTTCTACAGGCCAGTTTCATTTAACCCTCCTATCGGCCTCAAATTTATCAACAAATTTGGTCCTTGGGGTCAATTTGACTCCAGGGATATTTACCTCCAGAAAATTATTTACAGAATATTGTTGACCAAGTTTTTGTGACAGGCACTTTATTTGTTTGTTGAATACATAAATAACCCCTTGAAAATCAGTGATTTGACGTGTCCTCTAGCGCCACCATCAGGCAAAACCTTTGAATTAACATTAGCTTATCTTGAATTTTTTATACAAATCTCCTCAAATTTACTTCTCAACATTATTGACCACAAGTTATACACATGCTTGCCTTCTAAATTTGTCATCCCAAGCACAATATTTTTGATCAATGGCATTACCAAGAGCTCAAATGATGACTTGATGTCATCAACATGGCTTACTGCATGTCTGATGGGTCCTCGAACGATTTTGATAATGAAATGAAATGAAATGAAAAATACTTTATTCATCCCCGAAGGGAAATTCAGTATTGTAAAAGCTCACTTTTTTTTTTTTTTTTTTTTTTTTTATAAATAAACAAAAAGTCAGTTAGTCTTGTTCTTTAGGGTGATGGTTGCTGGCAGGAATGCCAATAATATTACTAGCGCTATGTCTACCCTGCTGTTTCAGTGGGGAAATGGACCATCTTTCCATTTTTGGAGATCGTCTTTGCAGGTGGTTGAGGGACAACAGGAGGGTCAACACTCTCATTCTCATAAAATGAGAATTCCTCAAAATCAGGGTCCTCCGCAACACAGTCCTCTGTCTCAGAGACAATCTCCTCTAAGTCACTTTCACTGTCCAAGAGCTGTTTCAAAACATCCTTGACAGTAAATCTTTTCCCAGAAGACATTTTCTAAGAGAGAGCGTGCAGATTGCAGTCTACTCAGAGCACAACGTAGAATGATTTTGATAGAGGATTGCTGTGCAAGCTTTCATATATTTGCTCCTCTCTGATTTTGTATGAACTACCTACAGCATGTCATTGAGGGAATACCCCTCCCCTCACAGTGTGGGAAAAATCAGTTCTACTTTGACAGATGTGAGTTCAGAAGGTCACACAGACACACACCTTCATGCCCATAGTACGGGAAGTATCAAAGTTCTCCTGGGAACAGGACAAAATGTATCAACTCAAATGTATCAACTGCACCTGCAGGTGTGGTCATGTTTAGGTCAAACACACTGACAGGAAAGTTTTAACAGCTAAAACAGCTTGGGGTCAGACTGACCCCAGAGGACGACCTTTGCGTGCAATATGTGTTCAGTACATTGAAAAAATATCAGCATTAAAAATGTATGCTTTATCAGTTGTCCCCACCAAATTAGGAAAAGTCATGAAATGTGAAGCAAAGAAAGAAAAGTTAACTACTATTTTTTGAATGATAAACATTGAATGGGGTCAAATTGACCCCTAGGACTATAGGGGGGTTAACACAGTCATTTGTACAACAGCCACCATTAAAATCAGAAATCCTGTAACCAGTTTAGTTAGTTTGAAGAAACTGAAATCCCACCTCATGTTGTACAGAAACTGATTGACAAAACAAACCAGGAAAGCCTGGTTTCCTGGTTTTCGGCCATTTGAATGGCCAGAAACCCACTGTTTCCGGCCATTCAAATATTACTACTGTTTTATTTTTTTTTTATTATTCAAATAATAATATTGTATTAGTGTATTAGTACTAAAATATTAACACTGTATTAGTTAAACTGATCTCACTCCCAGTTTGTTTCCAATAACTAAAAAAAAATCGACTTCCAGTTTAACAGCTAAAACCTTGTCAAATACATGACATGATACAAGATCATCACAAAGACGTTTTTTATAACAAAGTTGGGAACCTGCACAGTCTACAGGACACCAGGCCTAAAATTCATGCAATAAAATTGGGCTGCGCTACAACAGATTTGAAAGCTCATGTCAGACCTGTCCAGGGTGTACCCTGGCTCTCGCCTGATAATAGCTATAGGCTCCCCATGACCCTGAACTGGATAAGTGGTACAGAAAATGAATGAATAAATAGTTATTTTTGCCGCAAAAAGAAGGTCTTAAAAAAAGAGATGAGAAAATGATGCAAAGATTAATTAAAGATTCAGAGTAATAAAAGGTTCAAATTGAATAGCATGGAAAGATACCCCCAATCTTTTCAGCATCTATGGCTCATTTTCCTGATTAGCCAGATGAGGTGGCTCAGACACCTGGTTATGATGCCTCCTGGATGCCTCCCTAGTGAGGTGTTCCAGGCAAACCCCACCAGGACAAAGCCCCAGGGAAAATCCAGGACATGCTAGACGGGCTACATCTCCCGGCTGGCCTGGGAACACCACGGCATCCGGTGGCTAACTGCGGAGAGGGAAGTCCGGGCTTCCCTGCTTTTGCGGCTGCCCCCAGATAGGCGGAAGAAGATGGCCAGTACAGCTATCAGGTATCTTATCTTAACCTTATTAAGAAAAATGTTTTTTATGCAACATATTATGTGGTAAAAGAGGTCATTTCAATGAAAAAAAAATTACTTGTTGAGTTACGTAAGAGTCCAGGCTTTTTAAGTTGGTGGAAACTGCTAATGCTAACAAGCTAACTTCCCGTAAAGGTTTTTCACTGCCAAATGCTCAATGAGGAGCGTTGCCATAGCAATGACACAGTCTGTCCCGGTACTTGCACATTGGATCTTGTAAATACAACAGCATGGCCACCGAAGGGACAGTTGGAATATGTCCACTGATGTCACCACATACACAGAAAACAGCCTAAAGGGATAAAAAATTAAGGAAGAGAAGAGAGACTTGATGCGGAAGAGCGACCAAAGAAGAAACTACTCGTACGTGATAACTGAGGTGGACAGCTTTGCGGACCGCAAAATCTGGACTTGAAACTGGCAAGTCCTATTAGACAGGTATCTTTTCAATTAAAAAAACAAAACAGTAAATTTATTGGAAGACACAGGTTCCTCTGAGGAATTACATGAGTAAGCGCAATATTTCATCCAAGTCGAATCAGAAGAGAGTATAAGAGAGAATAGGAGTGTTTCTCACAAAACAGTTAGGGCGGGGCTTACAGGTCAAAGTAAACTGGTCTCCTTGCTCACTGTTTAAAAATTGCAGAATCAGAGGTCGTTCCTTTAATCTGATACAGCTCAACTCATCTCTGTGTGGACATGACTTTAATTTCAGTCACACCGGCTCAAAACAGTAAAAGCTTTTGGGATTAACATAAATAAAGCATTCTGACTCTGATTCTGACTCCCCCATGCTCTTTGGGGACCCCAGGTTGAAAACCCCTGGTTTAGCGGATAGATCTACAAAGAGGAGCTGAAATCCAGTCAACATGCTGGCCAGAGAGCAAACACATAGCAGACGGAAGATAAGGCTGCTTCCTCCTTTTATATTCAGCCCCAGCTCACTTTCTCAATCATTATCTGCTGAAAATCCCTGAGATTACTGCACCTGCTCACTAGAAGCTTATAAAACTTAGTGAAAAGTTGCAGAAGACTTTGACCAGTGGATTACTTAATGTCCTGAAGTCCCGATATGATAAACTTTTATTGTGAGGAAGAGATTAAAGGAGCGATGACATAACAATATAAAATGTTTCATGAAGTTGATATTGAGGTTAATTCCCCACAGAAAGTTAATGTCACTTTTTCCAGGGGGGGGGGGGGGTAATGACATGATCTGCCCGGAGACCAGGTTGACTCAACTTTTTGACTCAACTTTTAATTGTCTACAAACAGGTGTGTCCTGATGCCACTTTTTTTGTTGACCAAGTACGAGTATACTTGCCAATACCGAGCACCGATCTGAGTAATTAATAGGGAAAATTTAGAGGCCTGTCTCAGGTGTGATGCGGACATGTTGCTGCCTAGCCTGGTACACCAGCCTGACTAACGCCACGTATGAGATACACGGCAAGTCAGTCTGGGTTCCCTCCACTGGAGACAGACTTCCGACAGACGAGAGGCGGGACTAACAGGAGGAAAGTGAACCGGAGAGAACCAATCACAGAAACATAGAAGTGACTGCAGCTGGCGTAGTTCGGCACTCTGTTGCTATGTTGCTATGGCGATGCCAGAAGTCAGTGTTTACACATCGTTTTTCCCTCTCTATTTAATGTAATTTTCTTGTCTATATTAATATAGAATGTTTGGTTTTATTATTATAAATACTCTGTTACATGTTAGCATTGTTTATTGCTGAACTATGAGAAAGCGTTTGTTTCGCATGTCATGTGACTATGACCCGAAGCTGTCGGTTAAAGGGATATTGTGTAAGTTCTCCTGTTATCTATTCACAAAAATTGATTTGTTTGTTCAATAGTGTTTTTTCATTAACTTTGAACCCGAGAGGGACCTTTTAAGGTCCCTCGTGATAGTTACTCAACAACAACGGTGATAAACGATACATTAATGACAGAGATTATAGCAATGTGACACATCAAATTAAACTGCAGAAGCTAGGCTACAAGACAGCACAAACCTTTTCAAAATGTGCAAAACACAACTGAAGTTATATCCAAATGAAATAAAAGATGTAAAATGTAAATACACGGCATAATAGCAACCTACGTACAACATTTCGGTCTCTACAGCCACAACACCGCATCGGACCAGCACAAATTATATACCATATGAAAGCTCAGACTCTGTAGAATCCAAACATGTGCTCCCCAGTCGTCTACACCAAAGCATTGCAGAGATAGAGGCCACAAAACAGCAACAGCAGAAAGCGCTCAGCCAGAAACTAGTTTAAAAGTTTTCTCTTACCTTTGCTGTTTCTCCGTGAAAACTTTTTTTTACCGGTAAATCCACACATGGTTGTTTGAGAATGATCTCTGGCGCTAGACAGAAAACCCTATTGGTTTATCCGGAGGGTTTTAGGACCCACAAGCCTGCTTTACATTCCACCTATGCAGGTATGTACCTATACTGCATGACCGCCTTCTACTGGCTATGATTGGCTGGAAGTGCTGTCAATCTTTCCCACCTGGGTTTAGTTAAATTCTACTGGCTCTAACGAATTGATTGATGTCTCATTCACCAAAATCAACCAATCCATTGTGGAGTTATGGGCCTGCGCGACGGCACACAGCGTGAAGCTGCTAGGGCGTGCGTATTCAGAGCGCACTGATGACGCAAAGCAGAGGCTGCGAAAGCTGCGGTCTGAGGCTGTTTTTCCAAAATCTTTGTTCTACAATATTATAAAAACTGAAAAAAACATGTCAAAGAAGATGTCGAAGAAGCATTACACTGCTGAGGAGTTTTTAAAATTATTAATGGAGGACAGAGGCGACTGTTTGCCTGGAGGATTCCTCTTCAGAAGAGGACGACCTCATACATCCTGACAAACACAACAGTGATTCAGGTTATTGCCCTCCAACATCAAATAGGTATGTTATTTGCAAATATTATGACTATAAATTTATTTGTGTCATATTTATCAATCCAACTGAAGTTGGCAGCTTTGTTTGGGGAGAAAAAAAACTTGTTTGTTTATCAGATATGATACTTTTGTGTAACTGTAAATGAGTCTGGAATCACGTGTACATTTGTACACTTTTGCTTTCTTTTGGGGGGGGGGGGGGGGGGGGGCACTAAATGAATGTGTAAATCATAACAGTTGCCAAAAACTGTTGTATTTAGCTCTACTCATCACTATTAGTGATCTAAAAATGAAAAATAAAGATTTGCACATGGGAAAATGTAGATGGTAGAAATGGTGCCAATTGTGCCAAATTGGCCATTTTGGAAACCTCGCCTGAACTTTTTGTGAAAAAAAACTCTGTAATTTTGGTCTGCTTCACTTAAGAAGGGGAGGTCTTTGCAGAAACAATGTCAACATATTGTACTTTGGATTGAAAGAGATAAATAGCTTCTACATCATCATTTCAGAGAGTTACTGATGCTGAAAGCATGTTTTTTTTTAGGCGAGGTGTGAAATTTTGCTGTGCCATCTTCATTTACTCTTCACCAGTAACAAATATACTTATATTTACACATCTCCACAAATCTCACAAGTGTTTTCTGTAATTTGACACCAAATTCATTCAAATAGACCTTGTGGTTGCAGAGATACACTCATTTTAACTGGAGAATGTAATTTCGACAAAAATGGGCTTAGGGTTCAAAGGGTTATTAATCAGTAATCACTCCCATCCACAAACTGAAGTGCTCCTCGAAGTTTTGAATTTGCCATTCATATTATTCATATACACATCGCACAGGTTGGCTTGGTGGTGGCTACCATGTCGTGTCGCCATGTTTTTACGTTTAGTAGAAGCGTGACAGTAGGAAACCACAGAATCTCGCGGAGACACCGGAGTTGTCGGGTAAGTTCGAGGTGATGTTTTTGAAAAGTCGAGTGCAGTGAGGAGGAACCGAGTGTTACACTGATGCTGGGTTCACGTGCAGTCGGGCAGACGGCTGTCAGTAACAAACCAGATGTCATTTTAATCACAGAAGCCGAGAGAAAGGCATTAAAACATGGGTTAGGGAAAACAATATGACATCGCCATGACAACATATCAGATCTGGACTGAAGTCACTGTAACTGACAGACCACGTCTTCACATAGAGGCTGTTTATGCCTTTACATGCAGCAGCTGCTGTCCATCTGCCCAGTTTCACGCTACGCAGCATGAAAAGTACGAGGGAGCTGCTTGTGATGTACAATTCTGACACAATGTCCCTTTAAGCACCAAAACAGAGCAGAAACAGCGATGGAGACGTCGGAGGAGTTTTACGTCCAGTAATAATTCTACTGCTGCACTGTCATTGGTCCGGTCAATTTTTTACCGGAGTGGAAATCACTTTCCAATGGAGGGAACCCAGACTGACTTGCCGTGTATCTCATACATGGCGTTGGGCAGGCTGGTGGACCAGGCTAGTTGCTGCCCTCTTAAGCCTGGTTCAAACCACACGAATTTAGGCCGATTTTGGCCCGACGGAGGCGTCGCAGACAGTCGCTCACTGTCGTGCACGATTCTGCGTTGTCGGGTCGTAGGACGTCGTGTCTTCGCTCCGTGTAATGTGACACAATCAGCGATTGGCGATTTGGCATCTGCGACGCTCCACGACCACGACGCAGAAAGACTGGCGTGTCAGAATTTTTTGGTTTTGTCCGTGTAGTGTGACACGTCCCACGACATGTCCCTTCATATTGACCAATAGGAGGACAGTGCGCCTTTCGCCTCTACCAGAGAGAGGCGAAAGGCGCCTCTGCTCAGGTGCGCCGGTACACAAACAACAGTGGAGGAAAGGAGGAGAGACGCAGCCGCTCTCCGGTGGAACGGTGGAGAGATTTATGGAGCTGTGGCATCAGTTTACTCCAGAAAAAAGAAAAGATAAGCAAGACTGGGTGTGCCAAATTTATTTTCAACAGTGTTAAACCTCCACGAACATTCAAAAGGGTGTATCTCTCTTGAATAAAACATTACTTTATTAATTCGAAACATAACCACACGATATGTGCGTTCTATCAGTAATAGTAACAGTCAACAAGAGTTCACAGCAGGTAAACGTGCACGAATGTGATGCTCTCAAATAAATCAATGACAAAGTCACAGAAAAATCACTTTGTTTAAATAAAAACACCGCAACATAACAGACATTGCGCTCAATGAGATGAGCATATATGACACCCATGCGCGCTCGCGCACTCAGCCGTAACTATCCACATTACGCGTGATCATCAAAGCTAATTAACCATCTGAACACCTACTGGGTGCAGAATATAGACACAGCGATGCTGCTGCTGCGCAGCTCTCAGTTTATCATGCGTGTGTGGTTTCATGTGGTTGCCATGGTTTCCACCGTGCGCTCTGAACTGATGGAGTTCAGTGAATGACGTGAGGACGCACCCGTATGCGTTCGTATAGAACAACACACTTTATTTCACTTTTTGGCAGTTTTTTTAAAAGTAGAGTCACTGGGTCGGCTGGACTTTGGTCTCGTGGCAGCAGACTGTGGTCAGACTGATGGTTTTGGCTTCGCTTGGCACTGGGCGTCCTGCGCGCGGTGCGTGATGCACCTGGTGGAAGCAACGGCGCTGATCAGAGCCCAGTTTCTCTCTTTCAAAGTTCTTTTTCAAAGATGAGCAGCGAGTCTTTCTGTGCGCATTGTGGATTTAATCCTGTTTAGTTACAAATGAAAACCCGCTCCACAGAACAACTGGAACAGGCAGAATACACACAAACAGTTAATGTTGGTCACAATAATGGAGGGAGCTGATGTCTCCGTCCACTTTCCACTTCATGAGTCACCCAAACAGTCAATTCAGAGACTCCAAACCAAGTGACTGATTGACAGCTGCTTGTCCCGCCTCCCGTTTCGTGTTGTCTTTTGCGACACCACGCGACGATCAGACGGTTGTCTGTCTGGTGCAATCCTTGTAGTGTGACCACTCGCGAGTAACACGACACCGTACGATTTTATGACACAATTTCTGTTAATCTGACATATGACCATCGTGAACGACGGAAAAAGTCGTGTTGTTTGATCCTGGCTTTACCGACCGCCACCAATATTTTGAAAAGTATCCTGGAGACAGGATTGATCTATCCTCCTGTAATGAAAGGCATCTTTTTTTTAATATGAGACGTATACTCTGATGGAGTACATGCAAAGCCGCGCCATTCATATTGAACAGTATTTTCCTGCCAGCATGGTGGCACGAACTCAACAAGTCAAATGAGCTCTAGGTATTAGGTGCTGTCATGAGCGAGTATTTGACAAGTATCAGTTCAGCAAAATAAGACAGTATAGGAGTGAGTATCAGTACTGGCATCGGTATCGGGACATCCCCAGCTGCAACCTAAGGCCTTTACACACCTACTCCGAATATTTCATCCAAAAGATTCGCAGGGCAATAGCTTTAATCAAATTAACGTCAACGGGAGCGTTCACATCAGTGACAGAATTCCTCTTGTGATTTTGCAATGTTTATTTTTTCAAACTGAGGTTGATTTTCTTAATATTCGCATCTGAAAGATACACAATACACCAATCAGAGAAGGCACTCTGGCAGTCACAGAGCTGGTCACAAACAAAAAGAGAAAGGAAAAAGAGAGAAGTGTGGCTTGGTTGCTACTGTATCATTATGGCTCAGGTGTTATCATCTTTGTGTCACAGCACTTTTGTTTGGTAAACGAGGGAAAAAAAATCACTGCTGAAGTAACAGTGTTTCCCTACAATTATAGCCATTCAAGGTTATTAGCTATAGTGTTATATTAAAAATCTGCGGTGAGATCAGCTGCTTTTCAGCATCCAGAAGTCTACCTGCAGCCTCTCCCTCCGTCATTGCTGCATGTGGTCACATTCCTCTGGAATAACAAATGCCCGTTTGTTCTTGCATCTTTGTAATTTCGTGTCGGAGCATGTGTGTATAGGCAAATGCGTCGATATTTCTCCTCCGAATTATTCGCAATTTCGTGCTATTTATTCGCATTGGTCCCGGTGTGAAAAGGCCTTTATTCAGAGAAACTAGGTCAACCTGCTAATAGCTAGCAGTCTAAGTTTGCTAAAGGCTATCTGTTCGAAGGGCTGCACGGTGGCATGGTGGTTAGCACCACAGCCTCACAGTAAGAGGGACGCTAGTTAGAATCCTGGCTGTGGAGGGGGTTCGAACAATTCCAACAGCAGTCTTCCTGTGTGTAGTTTGCATGTATGTGGGTTCTCTCCAGGTACTCCAGGCTTCCTCCCACTGTGAAAAGACATGCATGTTAGGTTAACTGATCACTCTAAATTGTCCCCAGGTATAAATGTGAATGGCTGTCTGTCTTTCTGCGTTGGCCCTGCAACAAACTGGCGACCTGTCCAGAGTGTACCCCGCCTGGTAATAGCTGGGATAGGCTCCAGCAACCCCTGCGACCCTGAACTTGATAAGTGGTACATCAAATGACTATCTGTTAGCAGCATGGGCACTTCAGACAGTGAACTATGTTTATCAGAGAAGACAGCATTTAGAAAGTAAATACACTAACAGTTAATGACAATGTTGTGGTAGCCTCCTTCAGTGTTGCTGCAGAAGTTTTATTTAAAATCTATTTGTTCAAAAACCCCAATTTGAATTCACGATGTTCAGCAGTCAGACTAGATCGAGTTGCATAGTTGTATCAGCTGGGGGAGAAGCTACTTATCAGACAGTGTGCTCTAATTGGAGAATATGAATTATGTAGAAAGACAAACTATGTACAATAAAACACTGCTGTCTGATTAGACCGTTTTTGAACAAGAAACATAGCTGACTGACCATGAACAGGGCCTTTGATATTAACACTGAACATTCACATGGCCTCATCAGTGTACAACAGATCATATTATATCCCCCAAAACCCCAGAAAAGTTAAAGTTGTTGTCATGGCACCTTTAAAAACAAGAAAACAGAGAGTGGAGAGCCAGTATTGCTAGCTGGATGGAGTTAAGGGGCATATGGCTAAGATAATTGCCCTGGGGGTCTTTTTGCTTATTTATTTCCTTATTAAATCTTCTCCTCAGATTGTAGTGTATTATTTGCAATATTATCTCATGGAAACACCAATACAGTCAGAGGGAAGCTCTCATTGTTGTCTTTCTTCATTATGATCATATTTTCTTCTTCCTTTTCTGCAGATCATTAAATTGCTTTGCCATTTAAAGTAGAACACAGTCTGTATTGATGTCCATTAGTGTAAAAAGAAAGTCAATGCCAATTGTTACATCCTGACCTTTATCCTGTTTATGGGCCAATATACTACACAAGAGAATGGTGGGCAGTAATTATAGGCTTATCTGATGTTTTGTGCAGGAGTCATTTAGCTTCTGCATTGTTTGCTTAATTGATTAAAATTCAAATAGGTGTAAAATATGGTCACTTCACTGTCTTTAAGTTGTCGATTTGGGATCACTGTTGGATGGATTACTATTCTATTTCTAAGTAGTAGCATAAATATACAGACAACCAAGTAATGAGAAATGTTTTGGTGTCATTGATTGTAAACTGGCGAGCAGATGCCATGACAACTGGAAGGACCGGACCAGTGCATTCACTCTGTCGTGATTACTTACTTTTGGAGGTTACGTTTGAGATTAGCAAGGAAGAACACCTAAGAAAACAGACAGTCTGGCTGATAATTTTAATTTCTACTCACATACCACTGACACTCATCACCATAAGTGTGAACATTAAATGGATGTACCGGAAAAAAAAAAAGAGAAGCAGGAACATATGTGAGCAGGCTGAGATCTGAAAACACAGTAATTGCATTATGAAGGAAAGAGAACTGAAAACCAGCCAAACAGAAGAAGGTCAGACGGAAAAGAATTGCTATGATCAGGCAACATCAAAGAGATGTATACATCTCTACAAGGGCTTTCTAGGAGATGAGAGACCTCGGAGTATTGACAGGCATGGAAATAGATGTGAACATGTTTTGGTTCTGCTTGATGTGTGATTAAAATTGAAATACTTATGAGGAAAAATGAATTGTGCATATTCAAAAGATCTATGTCACCTTTAAAGCAGCTGCGTGAGAACATTTGTTTCCTTTTTACAGTGATTTACAAAATTATGCCATGAAAAGAGTTGTGTTGCGGTGGTGATGAGATTCTGGGAATGTTTTTAGACCTCAATGTGTAATAATCTGACAATTCTGATATTTATCTCACAAATCTGTATAAATATAAAAGTGCAAACATACAAAAGCTGCTAAAGGTCGCCCTCAGCTTAAAATGAAGTTATTTACTACTTTCAAACATTCACACTTTCACTTTCAAATGTATTACAAAGCAGCCATGCTCCAGTGCAAAGGCCACAGATTTTTGCTTTGAATCTGCAGAGCACCAACATTATCCCAGAAACCAGTTTGTTCTATCTAGAACATCTGAGGAACCAATGCTACTACTTGTTGAGCAGGACTATAAAGTTTAAATATGCCATAAAGCACATAGTAATGTGACAGTGTGGGTCCTGTCACCACACCCCTGATTGATCGTGCGCCCTGGCTACCTTTGGCTGACTGGTAAGCACGCACGGCTCTCACCTGGGAGAACCCAGGCCCTCTGTTGCGTACCTTACCACATACAGTCTAGAAGATGTTAGCACAAGGTAGGTGTAGTGAATTTTGACGTTAATTGCTTTTATTAGGGATGAGCGAGTACACCACTATCTGTATCTGTACTTGGAACGGCCGGTGCTTAAACCGGAAGTGGGTGTGTTTTAAGCTAAGGGCTTAAATCAGCACATTGTTTTAAGTCTGAAATTGATACAAATTGATCAGAAGTTTCTTGATTTGTAGTTTATTTAATAACTATTTAACAGCCTCATAACTGAGATTCAATGTTTTTGATCACAGTAGTAAAGGAACTTTTTACTTTTTTTAAAAAAATAAAATCATAACATGAATATTTTTGAGTGCATACAACGCATCCAGTCAAAAATTATGAACTACAAAGTATGCATGAACAATTGTTATACTCAACACAACTTTATTGTTTGTCCATTTTATTTTTATTTTAAGATCAAACTGCAAATTTTTTCTCAATAATGTAATTATTTTTATTACCCCACATTCAGTTTTTTTTCCCACACGAAGTTAAACAATGATTAAGTGTGTGTATCACTTGTTGTAAAGAGAGAGAGAAAGAGAGCGAGTGTGTGGCGCTGCGTAACAGTTAAAATA
Source organism: Atherinomorus stipes (assembly GCA_023101725.1). NCBI lineage: Eukaryota > Metazoa > Chordata > Actinopteri > Atheriniformes > Atherinidae > Atherinomorus > Atherinomorus stipes. The sequence continues at coordinate 236,806 of JALJCO010000491.1, forward strand.
TCTACTGTATTCAAAGCCTATAAAAACCCTAAATACAGTATATAAAGCTTGATTTGTAATATTTACAGGGCTTGACGTTAACTTTTTTGCTCAGCAGCCACTGTGGCCAGTGGTTTTCCAAAGTTACTAGCCACACAGCATTTTCACTAGCCACAATTTTGTTGTTGAGAAATGATGTTAGGATTAAAGCTGACTATGGCCTGTTAAAGTTTACTTAAACTAGATTTACAAACTTTTTAAACGTAAATGACTCTTGTACACATTCATGAAGGCCACATAAAATGTGTAACATTCCAGATCATTATCAATCTTTCAACTCTGGGTTCTGTGTAAAGCTCCTTTTATATGAAAATATGCAGCATACTGTACAAAGTAATAAAAAAATGTGGTTTCTTTTTGCATTTTAAAAATGGTGCAGGGGAGTAAAAGATTAATTTAAAAGACAAAAACTGAACTGGAAAAAAATCTGAAAAGAATCCCTGTTTCAGTATTTATTTACAGCAGTAGACTAAATAGACAACTACAGAGAAGAAATAATGAAAAAACAAAAGAGACCGCTAAATCTTTCCACCCCTACAGCCTTCATCCTACAGTCGCTGTCTGGTTAATAATAATAATAATAATAATAATAATAATAATAATAATAATGATGATGATGATGATGATGATGATGATGATGACGATGATGATGATAATGATAAAAATGGATTCGATATATACGGTGCTTTTACTGCTGGACACTCAAATCGCTCACATTGGATCCATCATGTGTTCGTTCCTCAGTAATAGTGGATGCTGCATCTTTGGGAATGGTTTTTAAAACATGCTACCATGCACGTTCAGGATGTTTACATCCCAAACTTGCACTGACGTGTTCGGCTCTATGAGCACACCGGAGCTTGGGCGGATCTCCGCCGATCTGCAGCAATCATTCTGGGCATGGCTCAGCCTCGTCATACAGGTAGACCACGTCTCCCAGTGAAGAAAACCAGCGGAAAATCATTTAATCCTTGTTAGTGATTATGTCTCCCATAGTGGTCGAAAATCACATCTTCACTGCCCACAACCAGCGTTAAACCAGCTGCTGTATGAGGGATCTGGATTTGACACATTGGGGAGAAATCTAAAACCAGAAAAGATGCTGCTTCACCGTCTGATTCTGAGCCACATTCAGACAACTCGTGCTTTCTCATGTTGAACATGAACTAAGCGCTGCAGGTAGAACTGTGAAGATCGGACGTGCAGGAGGAAAGTTAGGAGTCCCCTTTGGAAAGCCCATCTCAGCTAGCAGCGCCTCGCTTCACAACTGCGCTCTCCACATAAGCGCCTCTAGTGACGTCGGCCACAGATGGACCAATGAGCAAACACTGTGCGCAGGCAGTGCTCATGGGAGTTGTCGTCTTTTAGTCTAACATTTAAGTTTGTTTATTATTTCAGATGCCATTTGAGAAAACTACAATTAAGATGTAAATAGAATTCAACTCGCCAAAGTTGGAGTGGCCGTGTTATCCGCCACTGCTGAAATTCACCCGCATTTGGCGGGTTGGCGGGTGTTAATATCAAGCCCTGAATATTCATGATATACTTACTTTTATAATATAGCCTACAATAAAATCGTTAATAACTGCTACTTTGTGTGTTCAGCTGTATGCGTTTGTGTGTGTGACTGGTCTGTGTTGGCTGTTTGTCTTTTAATGATCTGTGTGAACTTGGTGATTCGTGTAAACATCCAGTCATATGAGCCTTGTTCACTGTAACCTTCTCAAAAACCGCGTTCAGTACAAGTGAAGATTTTACATCACCAGCCAAACTAAAAGCAAACAGACGGTAAAGGAGAGTAAAGGAGAGAAACGGGGGGGGGGGGCAACCGGAGTGGAGGCGCTGACCCACGCGACTCAAGCCGTTTTTAGCTCTGTCTTGTCAAATCCACTGAGTACAATTTGAAAGAAGTTCACCAAGTAACTTTAAATATGAAATAGAAAATGGTGTGTCTCTGCCTTTATTTCCTTTTGTGCTGTTGTCCCTTGCTGTAAACCTCCAAACACGCAAAATCCTTTATATAGGGGCGTTTCCAATGCGTTTGCAACCGCTGTCATTTGTGTGATCATTCTTTGTGTGGCAATAAGGGGGCACGGGGATCACTTAAATGTGCAACATGCATAGGTCAGCAGACAACGCCACCCTGGGAATTGCACCCAGAGAGTAAAAAGGGGGTTAAATCCAACAAGTAGCTCACAGGTCCGTTGCAATGAGGCAGAGAACACAGTTCACAGGTACAAAAGTTTTATTCTTATTAGTTAAAAATGACTAAACTCTTAAAATGGCTGACCATTATCAGCAGAAGGGGGTAGACTAAATAACCAGGGCTGAGACCTACTTTGGAGGAAGGAGTCCAACAGGGGAAGAGGAGGGTCCCAGGAACACCACACGTGCACAGCAACAAAAATTAAACCCAAACAAAAAGGAACAAAACCACACAAGGAGGGAGGAACTCCACCACCAGGGACACCACTCCACCACCATAGGCTCAGCACCTGAGAGGAAAACAGAATCAATTAAACACAAGAAAACTCACAAAAAAATAAGGGCTAAATCAACAAAATTAAGACAAAACTGAATTAATAGAATTTAGAAAGTATAACCCAAAATAAATTCCCCACTATTATCCCCACAAGAAAACACGGTTATGGATACACAGTCACTGATGTCCAGCAGCGGGTCTCGCGACCACGCTGTGTTACCACCGTTTGCAGAGGTTCGTCACAGAGCAAACGTTACAAAGTCCAAGCGAAGCAGAGCAGCAGCGGTCTCCCTCAGCCGGCGGTTCAGCGCGGCTTCACTCGTCCAGCCAGGCGCTCCACTCAGCGCGACGTGGAGCAATTTGTCTGGTGCTCACTTCCTGAAGGAAGTGTTTGGAGGTTGTGATGGCAGCGTCAGAGGCTCTCAATCCGGGACCGCACGGCGTGACACGGATCAGCTTCTGCTACGGTGTCCGACACGGGTCCTCCAAAGCCGCTACACCGCCAGGTACCACCCAGCTCGTACCCGCGGAATCAGCACCAGCAGCAACCCGCAGCCTCGATCACCGATCAGCACGGTAGAGGCAATCGACACCCAGCAAACAGCCAGCAGCAAGCCCATGCAAATGCTAAAAAAACACAAGTATGATTACCAAAGAAAGGCACACTAGAAGAAGAGCGTGAGCTGCAGCCGCGGTTACGAGCCTACCTGCCACCAGACGAGAGACGCGGAGAATGCCGGAAATGACGTGACCCAGCCACCAGCGAGCAAGGATTCCGACCCAGGTTTGGCTTACCTTTATAAGGAGCCTTCAGCCAGGATTGGCTGAGAGATGACACCGGAAGCTTCCCAATTAATGCCATCCTGCCACAATCTCCCCCCACAAACTGAATCATCGTCCCGATGATTAACTTGGTGGCCAATAGCTTCTTTGACTAAAACATTTAGCACCAAGGCCTAAATAGAGCAATTACGGAATTAGATGCTGGGCCTTGAGAACTCACCACTTCAGGTGCAGCACTCCCCACGGACTGTGGGAGGCGATGGACATTGGAGTGGTGACCAGCTGTTGACCGGGTTGTACGTCGCAGCACAGGTTCTGCAACCACTGGAGGAGAGGGGATACTGTGCACCACAAGAGCATGGTCCACTGACCCAGCAGGCTCCACAGCCCGCTGGGGATGCAACAACTGAGGCGTCGACTGTGTCCCCACCTCTGCTGGAACTGGAGGTGGCTGCAGGTCACTGGGCATCAGAACCAACAAGTCGTCACCTAATGGCTCATCATCTGACTGCACTGGTTCCAAAGGGGGTGAACCCGGGGTAGCAGCACTGACCGGGGTACCCAACCCCACAGCTGGCCGCAGCAAAGAGCGATGCACCTGCCTAGTGTTGGTGGGATCATCTCGTGGAGCAATGGTGTAAACAGAGCCTCCTTCTCTGGGTGCCCGCAAAACGCAGTGCACCACTGAGGCCCAGTGGTCCTGGATCTTATGGCGTCCCCGCACACCCAGGTCTCTCAGCCACACCAGCTGACCCTCCCTCAGAGGGACATCTCTGACATGTTGGTCGTAATTTTTCTTACGATGTTCTGCAGCTTTCTTCAACCGTTCTCGGGCCCCATCAAAAGCTACTTGCAACCGGAGTTGGTGTTCATGCACCCACTCATGGACACCCCCACCAACAGGGTCACGAACCTGACCCAACAAAAAGTCCACCGGGAGTCTTGGCTCCTGGCCAAACATCAGCAGGAATGGGGACTCACCCGTTGCCTGATGTGGGGTGGTATTGTAAGCATACAAAACTTGGGGCAGGCAGGAACTCCAATCCTGCTTTCTGGACAGTGGCAATGTGCGCAGCAGATTGTGGAGTGTTCGATTAAAGCGCTCACATTGTCCATTCCCTGAGGGATGGTAGGGGGTTGTGCGAGATTTGGAGACTCCATATAAAACACAAAGCTGTTGAATAAGGGAGCTTTCAAAGCTCCGACCCTGGTCGGAATGCAGTCGTGCCGGGATGCCGAATTTCAGGAACCATTCAGTAACTAAAACTTGGGCTACTGTGGCAGCCCGTTGATCCCGAGTAGGGACAGCCAGTGTGTATTTACTGAAAACGTCCGTCATCACAAGCACATTCTCCATGCCATTACGACTAGGCTCCAACATAGTAAAGTCTATCGCAAGTATCTCATTGGGCCGAGATGCCAATAAATGACCCATATAACTGCGGGCCGCGGGTTGGTTATCCTTAGCTACCTGACACCTTTCACATGCCTGGCACCACTGCGCCACGTCAGCGGACATGCCGGGCCAGTAGCACCGCTGTCGCAGGAGCTCCAAAGTCCTTTCCACCCCCTGATGACCATGCCCTTGGTGAACCTCTGTCAGTACAGTGGTTTTTAGCTCTGCAGGTAACAACAACTGAAGTCTCACGTCACCTCCATCAGGCCGCCGGACCTGACGATACAACAATCCACCCCTCTCCCTCAACCGATCCCACTGCTGAAGCAACACCAGGGCTAACTGGGACAGCTGCGTTCGCTCATCCCTATTAGGGCGCCGGTGCTCCCTCCAGAAGGCCAAAACCTCTTGGATCACTGGGTCACTTTGCTGGAGTGCTGCAATATCAGCTGGGGGGTGATGAGGCAAAGCTGCAACTGTAGCTTGACTAGCGACCCCGTCCACCTGCAGAACCTGCTGCAGCGGCTCCGGGAGCGGCATGCCACGGACCATGGTTTGCAGATCCTGGGGCTCAGGGGAGTGCTGGCGAGAAAGGGCGTCAGCATTCTTATTGCTTCGGCCAGAACGATACTTCAGCTCAAAATCAAACGAGGCCAACTGTGCTGCCCAACGATGCTCAGTCGCCCCCAGCTTGGCAGAAGACAAGTGACGCAGCGGGTTGTTGTCAGTATACACCACACATTTATGACCCAGCAAGTATTCCCGAAACTTTTCGGTCATTGCCCACTTCAATGCTAAAAACTCCAACTTCATAGAGCTGTAATTATGCATATTACGCTCAGTGGGCCTCAACCCACGACTTGCATAAGCTACCGGTCGGACCTTATCGTTTTGTTTTTGAGACAAAACTGCTCCCAGGCCACCATAGCTGGCATCTACCTCCAAGATGAACGGGAGTGTGAAATCTGCATAAGCCAAAACAGGTGTTGAAGTGAGTTTGGCCTTCAATGCCTCAAAACTGCGCTGACACTCCTCAGTCCAATGACTGGAGACAGCCTGATCCACTCGTCTGGGGTGACCACCAGCTAATTTTGCCACCAACCTATGCAGGGGTGCTGCCAACTTGGCAAACCCCTCTACAAAGCGGCGGTAATAGCTGGCAAAGCCAAGAAATGAGCGCAGTTCTGACAGTTTGGCAGGGAGTGGCCAACCAGAAACTGCCTCAATCTTACTGGGGTCAGTAGAGACGCCTTGGTGTGAAATGACATGGCCTAAGTACTTCACTTCCTGCTGGAAAAAGGCACACTTACTGAGTTTCACCTTAAGCCCCTCGCACTGCAGCCGCTCCAGCACCAAACGCAACCTCTCCAGATGTTGTTCAATAGTTGAGGAGAAGACCACTATGTCATCCAGATACAGCAGCAGGGACTGGCACTGCTGGTCCCCAAAAATCCGCTGCATCAGCCTCTGAAAGGTACTAGGCGCATTGCAAAGCCCAAAGGGCATACGGTTCCATTCAAAGAGCCCAAAAGGGGTACAAAAAGCGGTCTTGGGACGATCAGCACTTGCCATTGGGACCTGGTTATAACCACTAGTGAGGTCCATAGTGGAAAACCAACATGCCCCAGTGAGGGCATCCAAAGACTCGTCGATGCGTGGCAAAGGGAACGCATCCTTTCGGGTCTTACTATTAAGGAGTCTATAGTCAACACACATCCTGGGGCTACCATCCTTCTTTTTAACCAACACAATGGGGGAGGCGTACGGACTGCTACTTTCCCTAATGACTTGAGTACTAAGAAGTTGATTGATGTGGTTTTTAACAACCTCATACTCCGAGGGAGGAATGCGCCGATAACGTTGCCTAACGGGGGTGCAGTCCTCCAAAGGAATCTCGTGAGCGATCAAGTCTGTACAGCCAAGGTCCCCATCATGGGTTGAGAAAACAGAGTCAAACTGGCCAAGGAGCGCCCTCACCTTATCCTGTGCGTCCATAGGTAAGTGGCCCAGCTCTAGAGCTGCTATCTGGTCCTGGACAGAAGATGATATAGACTGGGAGGCTACAGTGGCCACCTGGGGCAACACTTCCGTAACACCAGCAGGTAGGCTCACAACCTGAACCTCATCCAAGGACCCAACCACAGTGTGAGGGTACAGCAATGCATCTGAAGTCCCCATGTTCACAATAGGAATATAGGCGGTGCCCCGTGTCACTGACACGAGTGCTGGTGCAGCCAAAAGACCTGCTGGGAGGCCTGAATCCGACGGCTCAAACAACACAGTGCTGCCAGAATATTGCTCGGAGCATGTAGCTGCCACCACTTTCATTGCACCACCAGGAATGCGGCATACACCCTTGCCACGAATCTTGACCATTCCCACCCCCTTATCAGCCTTAACACTGGCCCGATGGCACTTCTGTAATGCCTGCAGGACATGTTCCGGCGCCTCCATCACAGAAGGCAGATCAAACAACGCCAAGCCATGTTGTCCAAACAACTCACCATAACACCTGCGGATAACATTCATCCCCAACACACCTGGGGCCTGCAAGTATGTGCCACCAGGGGGGTCCTTGACCACCAAAACCCCGCACCCTGGCACCACCTTGCCACAAAGCTCCACATCCAGTTCCAGGTAACCGAGGTAGGGTATAGCCAAGCCATTCGCTGCTCTAAGCTGCAGCCAGCGACAAAACTTCAGTCGCTCCTGACCCCAGGGTTCAAAGTGCTGACGAAAAAATGACTCCGTAATAGTAGACACCATAGACCCGGTATCCACCAGGCAAGAAAGCGCAACTCCGCCCATCTTAACAGCCAAATGCGGACAAGGTGATATGAGCTTAGGCCCCTCCCCGTCACAATTTGAGCCATCCACTGCCCCACCTGAACTGTGACTCTGCAGTCCGGCGGGTTCTAGTTTTCCGGCACCTGGGCCGGCTGTGACTGTCTACGGGAGGGAACACGATCCCCATCACAGTCTCTAGCAATATGCCCTGGTTGCTGACATCTCCAACATATGACTGGACCCCGGGGAGCCATGCGTTTAGGCTGCTGAGAGCCCTGCAATTGTGAAATGCTTTGAGTCAGTTTGTCCAATTGCTCCTGCTGTAACTTTAACACACCCCTCAACTCCTGTAGTGCAGAAGCTTCCAGAGAGGCACCGCCTCCCTGGCCATTACCCTGAACTGCGCACTGAGCACCAAAGAAAGAAGGGACGGAATGACTACGGCTCCTGGCCGCTCCTGGTAAACCCTCCCGTTCCCACCTAATCGCCTCACTCCGAACCTCCAGTAAGGTGGCAGCAGGCTGTCGCCGCACAAATTGCTTCAACTCACGACGCAAAGATCCATCCAGCACATGCTCTACAAACTGGTCACGTAACAAAACCTCAGCATTGGGCACACTGCCAGGTGCACGCTGCTGTACCAATGCCATAAGACTCATCAGGGCCAGTGAAAACTCCAGCAGAGTCTCCCCATCGTGCTGACGTCGGGAGAAAAAGGCCTCTTGCAATGCTACATATGACTCTGTGCAGCCATATAGCTCCTGCAGGACCTCAGTGATCTTAGCGGGGTCGGCACGCACCTCACTAGGCCGGTACTTGATCTCCTCCCGGGCTTCGCCCTCCAAGTGATCCAACAAGAAGAACGCCTGATCGGAGGTCGACAAATGTCGTGCCCGCACGCAAGCCTGCACCTCCTCCAGCCACTCAGTTAGCCCTATGCCTGCCTTCCCCCTAAAGGTGGGGCACTTCCTGTCCCTAGGTATAAAAATCAGCCTTTCCGCTAAAGGGGCACCTGCAGTAGGGGAGACAGAGGAAGTAGAGGCTTGGGGGCCGGCCCTAGCGTCAGACACCGCTGCACCCTGTTCCTGTCTCAACCTCTCATTATCAGCTTTTAGCTTATCAACTAAGCTCCTAAGTTCTTGCAATTGCTCATCCATGATTCACACTCCACGCCTTCAGAAAAAAAGACTTTCCCTACCGTGGAAGGAAACCGAAAGGCGAGTGGAGGGAATGGACCTGTTGGGCTTCACCAATCCACGAGACCAACTGCTGCTCTGCTTCGTAAAAGAGAAACACACGTTAATTCGCCCACTAATGTTTTATCACAAAACAAACAGAAAAAAAAAAAGTATTTACAACAAGACTTGAAAAAAAAAAAAAAAAAACACCCACACACAAAAAAAAACAAACAAATGAACTGTGTCTCTGCACTCCAAATGCAGATCCTGCCGACAACGCCAGAATGTGGCAATAAGGGGGCACGGGGATCACTTAAATGTGCAACATGCATAGGTCAGCAGACAACGCCACCCTGGGAATTGCACCCAGGGAGTAAAAAGGGGGTTAAATCCAACAAGTAGCTCACAGGTCCGTTGCAATGAGGCAGAGAACACAGTTCACAGGTACAAAAGTTTTATTCTTATTAGTTAAAAATGACTAAACTCTTAAAATGGCTGACCATTATCAGCAGAAGGGGGTAGACTAAATAACCAGGGCTGAGACCTACTTTGGAGGAAGGAGTCCAACAGGGGAAGAGGAGGGTCCCAGGAACACCACGCGTGCACAGCAACAAAAATTAAACCCAAACAAAAAGGAACAAAACCACACAAGGAGGGAGGAACTCCACCACCAGGGACACCACTCCACCACCATAGGCTCAGCACCTGAGAGGAAAACAGAATCAATTAAACACAAGAAAACTCACAAAAAAATAAGGGCTAAATCAACAAAATTAAGACAAAACTGAATTAATAGAATTTAGAAAGTATAACCCAAAATAAATTCCCCACTATTATCCCCACAAGAAAACACGGTTATGGATACACAGTCACTGATGTCCAGCAGCGGGTCTCGCGACCACGCTGTGTTACCACCGTTTGCAGAGGTTCGTCACAGAGCAAACGTTACAAAGTCCAAGCGAAGCAGAGCAGCAGCGGTCTCCCTCAGCCGGCGGTTCAGCGCGGCTTCACTCGTCCAGCCAGGCGCTCCACTCAGCGCGACGTGGAGCAATTTGTCTGGTGCTCACTTCCTGAAGGAAGTGTTTGGAGGTTGTGATGGCAGCGTCAGAGGCTCTCAATCCGGGACCGCACGGCGTGACACGGATCAGCTTCTGCTACGGTGTCCGACACGGGTCCTCCAAAGCCGCTACACCGCCAGGTACCACCCAGCTCGTACCCGCGGAATCAGCACCAGCAGCAACCCGCAGCCTCGATCACCGATCAGCACGGTAGAGGCAATCGACACCCAGCAAACAGCCAGCAGCAAGCCCATGCAAATGCTAAAAAAAACACAAGTATGATTACCAAAGAAAGGCACACTAGAAGAAGAGCGTGAGCTGCAGCCGCGGTTACGAGCCTACCTGCCACCAGACGAGAGACGCGGAGAATGCCGGAAATGACGTGACCCAGCCACCAGCGAGCAAGGATTCCGACCCAGGTTTGGCTTACCTTTATAAGGAGCCTTCAGCCAGGATTGGCTGAGAGATGACACCGGAAGCTTCCCAATTAATGCCATCCTGCCA